>OZ008338.1:22293403-22575978 GCA_963931975.1 Cataclysta lemnata
TTATAGAACTATTTTTGGTTGATAAATGTCTTTGAAAATTTAAACAATATTATTAGGATTGGCTCTAGTCAGTCCCTAATTATATGTCATCTTAACACCTTACAGGAAAATTCCATGCATATGCAACTCTTTATAAGTAAGAGAAATGCGTAATAAAAGGAGTAACGAAAAAAATCAATACATTAGGTTTTGTTTTAACCAGTCTTTAAATGAATGAATAATCTTCTTTATTTGGCAGCAATAACAATAAGAGGAGCTTGCTAGCGCAGTGGCTTAGCGCGCTTGGCCTGCGATTGCTAAAACTAAGCAATGTTCGCTGAGGCCGATCATTGGATGGGTGACCAAAAATTTATTATCTCGAGTTCCTCCGTGCTTCGGAAAGCACGTTAAGCCAGTGATCCCGGCTGCATCTGCAGTCGTTAATACCTACCAACCCGCACTGGGCCAGCGTGGTGGGTTGTGGCCAAATCTCCCTATATTCTTCCCAGTAGTGGGGACATTAAGGGGCTGGTGATGATGGCAGCAATACAGGAGTTACTTCATTAAGGAATTATCTTTAAATTCGCTTAATATTTAGGGAGCCGCTTCATAAATGAGCGATTGATCAGGCAAGCGTCTTAAAAAAACTAAACGAAACAAATCTACGATCATAAAAAGTGACGATCATAAAAACAAATCTACGATCATGAAAAGATCATAAAATAATACGATGATCAAAAGTGACCCTAAATAATTTAGATATGTATGTACTTACATAAGAAGAAGTTTGAAAATTAGAAATGTGTAGGTAAATTTAGCGATTGTAATTTTAAAAAAGGAGACTTTATTGCTTCCACCATCAATCGTGATTGAGAAATAGATGTCTTATATACGTGAGTAATTTATAATGACTAATTTTATTTGACATTGCTTTTCAAAGTCGTGTCTATTGCATGATCAAAATTAGTGCTTTTCATAGGCGTCCAGACAGTTTCACACTCGTGTTGAAATGCATTTGATTAACAAATGAACTAGAATGGTTTCCTATGACTAGTAACATTCAGAATTCTCACATCTATTAATTATTCCACATTAAGCTCATTAGTGTTATGAGCTTGCGTTGCGAATGATGGATGATTGTTCAATAGATACAAATAGGCAGTAACTTTAACTACTGACAAGCCGACAAATGGTCTGTCTGCTTACAAATAGAAGAGGTCTTAGAGGACACGGGTACTTTTTATAAAAGTTTGCATATCATTTTTTTTATTTGTAATAAATTATTGTCAATTAAAGCAATAAATAATATCTGCTTAATTGTAAAACAAGTTAATGATATTGGACTATAAGGTCGAATTAACGACACCCGCGAAAGGGATGTGGGGTGTAGACAATTGTATTCTGCACTGTGGAACTACGGAATATACTGTTAGATTCTACTAATATTTGCAAAGTAAGAAGATGTCTGCAAGCACCTAGTAGGTACTATTTCAAGTCTCCTTATAAGGTGCGAAGAATAACACTGAATACATGGCATTTGTTGAACGACTTAAAAGTGACACAAGGCATTACAAAAGCCAGAAAGGTTTTGAGCTGAATCATATGCGCTCAATGCCTCAGCCTAGTGTCGCCTTAACATATGCAATTCCGCATGAGTATTTACATAATTCACATAATACGTGAAACTTAGTTCCCTTACCAAACCGAGAACTGTGCATGTTCCGTGAGCGAAATAGCAATTATTTTACATTGATTAGGTAACAAAGACGTTTAGAAACTGTAAGCCTTGGTGTGTCATAGCTTATTAATTGCGGCTAAGCGTTTTTGCTACCTTCGGAGTGATAAAGACGCAACTGTCAACTGGGTTGGAGGAATAAAGACGCATACGCATTTAGCACAATCTGAGTTGTGCTGGAAAATAGCATTTCCAAACGTTCCAATTACAAAACCACCACAGAGTGGTTGTGTGATTGGAACTTTTTTGTCTAACTGCACTTTCTTGTAATTTGTATCATTAACTTTCGTTTTAAATTTTGTATATCGGCAGTAATTTAATGGTTCTTCCAAATGCACCTTTCATAGCTCAATCCCGTTGTATTCTTTAATGTGCCTTAAAGTTAGGATCATAATTGTTGGACAACATTTAATTTTTCCAATTTGTTTAAAACTTTATGTTAAACACTTCAGGGTTGATATTCTATTGGATTTAATTTTTGTTTAAAAATAATGATATACTCTTCATAGGAATATTATCACAGCGCAAGCACAGTATGACCACGGGTTTGACAGACTTAAGGATTTACCACAAAACCGTGAACCAGAAAAATCCAGGGTTGTGATCATATACTAGAGGTACACATATATCAGATAGTTGTGTTTGAAGCCATGATGCGTTCTCGTGTTCGAGTACCGGCTTATAGGTTCGCACTGTGTGTGGCAATATTTTTTTAACCCCGAAGTAAACCCATTAGCGTTCTTTTACTTTAACAATTCCGAATCATACCAATCGACCGACGTCGAATAAAGTATCGACCGACGATCGATCGATTGGTGTGGTAACACCCTTACTTTCATTGACTCTTGCAGGTCGCCCGGCCACTGCCTAACAATTTATCTTAAGAGGCAATCTAACTGGTGGATCTAAGCGCATGATCCTAAGGCTTGTTACACACATACTGCAACATTCTGAGATGTGACACTTATAATACAATCACTAGGAGGAGCTCGGTAGTGCATTGGCTTGGCGTGGCCTGCGATTACGTAAACTAAGCAATATTCGCTAAGGCCTGTCATTGGATGGGTGACCAAAAAATTTATCATCTCGAGTTCCTCCGTGCTTCGGAAGACAAGTTAAGCCGTTGGTCCCGGTTATATCTGCACACGTGAACACCCACCAACCCGCACTTGGCCAGCGTAGAGGGTTATGGCGCATTCTCCCTATATTATTCTATCATCAGTGGGGACATTAAAAGTCTGGTGGTGATGATGACAGACTGTCATACACACATAAATAACGCCTCTTTGTCACCGAACTGAACGGAGGCAAAGATGAAATAACATCCATGTTTGGTCAAATATATCAGTTCCCATGTAAGCCTATTCTCTTTAACTGGCACATAGCTTGTTGGGTGGTATAAAAGTTACTTTGCTGTCTATCACTCATTGCTGTCTTTACCTTTTGACGCCCTGTAAGACACTGAAGTGATGGGGGGTGGTGACAATAGTATTCAGCTTTTCCGTCGCCACACAGCAGTTATTTTCACGTAAATATCGATCAAGGCTTCGCTCGAGGCGTCGGTATGTTCTCCCTTACAGGAACTAGAACAAAAGGCGATTCAACGTGACTCGTACTTTCAGTCGAGTTGATAAAACTTTGTTTAATTACAATTCTCTTACCGGTCGGTGCAACAAAACACTTTCTTCTACAACTACGCGATCACAACTTTTAATAGCTCCCTTTATAAAGGTATATGTTGTAACCACCATCCCAGATAGTCTTCCTGGTATAATAATTATGAAGTTAATACAAAAATATTGTAACTGGAATTCTTATAATGACCCAAATTTAAATTCATTCAGTCATGCTAAACGCATGACATGCATATAAACGCTCGCGTTTTTCTGCGAACAAAAGCATGCGTGTATTTGAATCAGGAGAAGTGTGTAACCGGTCTAAGACGCAGAACATAAGCGACGGTCACACCTGCTGAAATCGAAAGTAAAACTATAAGTGAGCGACAGAGACATGCGAAATGGGAGTAGGTACTTATAATTTTGATAGTAATCTTGAACGGACTAACTTTGTCGAGAAGAAATTAAAACTCATTCGAACGTAAATCAATAACAATTTAATTTTAATTTAAAAATTAGACAGTGAAGATGAATTTTATACTACATAAATTTGACGTTAAACTTGAAAATATAAATACATTATTTATTAATAGATCATTACCTTACAAGATTGAAAATAAAATAATAGGACAACGGAATGGATATTATTTAGGTGTATTTAATAGAAAAATAAATAAGAAAAAACACGGAAGCATAATTTCGTTTAATTAGAAAAACTATTTTGTAGTCTAAAAACATATTTCCCACAACATTGCCCAATTTAACCAAGTATGGGACATAACTCATAATACTTATCATTTACTTAATTTTTTTTTCCAAAAGGGGACTTTAATGGTCACAAAATGTGCGGTTCACAAAGATTTGAAAAGGCCCGAGAGTGAGCTACTTTATTACTTAAAAGTAGGTACACAATACCTAAAACCAGTGTGTAATCGCCTTAACCAAAAACCGCGATCCGTCATGCAGCCCACCAAAAACTGGTAGCGAATCCACTTTCGCTCTTATTGACGAGTCTATCCGATTTTTCGAGTTCAACTTACGCGGACCTATTAAGTAATGGCGATATCGAATTTGAATGTAGTACGTTCACTGACATGGCGTAAAAGTGTACCTATCTATTTTATTTATTTGATCCGACAACAATGGAATGGCTGCGAAGAAATCTGTTTATCGGAAAAAAAAAACTCTATTAATATAAAATGAAGGATGTGAAAAATTCTAATTCATTTAAAATTTACTAACCAAATTGTACGAAGATGTAGCCCATTTATTTAAAGTCTTCACATTCCTGTCCTGTTCCTAAATTATTTAGGGTCGAACCAAGTCCCGTTCATATCAGTAAGCCGTCATCCACTCCGTTTTGACTAATTTCCATCCATCACACCGGAAACTATGGTATGAAAAAGACCAAGTCGAGTTACCGATAGACGGACAGGGTATTTGAAAGACAACATTCCATTCCAATCCATACTGCCCAAGGTTTTAACTTTAGTTTTACAGCCAGCCGCCTGCCAATACTTTTTACCAACCATCTTTAGGCATACTGTTGATGGTGGTTTCCGTTCCACCATTCCGCTGCCCCAAGGGTGGCTTAGCGGGCTATTGTAGTATTTACCATACTGACCTGTTTTCTCGGCATCCCAGCGTAATCAACAATTAAGGTATTTTAAAATGTATTCCTTCGTGTTTAAGATTCATTATTCGGTAAGCCGTTAGACAGAGCAGAACACAATTGACACCAGCTTTGCATCTACCGAGAGAGTTGTATGGAGCGACTCAGGGTTATGAATAACGGAAAATGGTCGGCGTGGGTTAACACTACGATTAACATGACTGGGAGATACAACACCCTAAAGCGGGGAATTCACTATACGGGCATGCCTGCCAGACACGCCCGCGCGGACCTCATTTGTTTAGGTCAGAATGACTGCGATGGTCCAACACTAGGCAAATATCTCACAGAGCTATAGTCCGACAACTTCGTGCGCGACCTTCCTGCGGTATGAGGGGCGGTGACGGGGACGGGGCGCTCTGGATGTTGGCGGGGGTGGGTGATGCGGGGAGGATGGAAAACTCGCTCCTCCCTGCCTCACCCGCCCCCGCTATGAATGTTAATGCACCTCTGCCTATCGCTTCGGCGATAAATAAGCGTGATCTAGTTGATTTTGAAAAGAATAAATCACAAAGATAACCTTGAAGCAATTATGATCGACAAGAAATGGAGCATTGTGGCATACCTATAATCTATGTTTTTCTGCAGATGCAAGATCTACACAAGCCGAGAGCAAAATATCCAAACTCAATAACGAAATTAGTGTGACCGTGTTCGCGTTACGAAACAGTCGGCCAATTAGAAATCACAGAATGGGATCTTCCATATATTGATCAACAATTTGAAGTACTACTTTACTTTCGTTCGATTAGATTACACAACTAACTGCGGTCGGATACAGTATCGGTTCACAGCATCCCGGTACTGACGAGTAAGCTGCCTTTAAGAGAACCAATAGAATCACTCCATTTTACTAGGCATGGAAAAAAGAGTGATTCTGTTGGTTCTCCTGACGCTCTCTCTCTGACGATCAGGCTGCGACTCAACATAACATGTGCGAAAATGTGTTGCAAGGAATATGTTTAAGAAGAACTAATCAGACACTTCATTTTCAAATAAAGTGATTCTATCGAGCACGCTGAACCACTGAGCCATCGAACTCATTTATCCTAACCGATAACTTTATGTATATATAGGTATATATAGGTACCCATAATTTTATTTAGTTTATAAGTAGAAGAAAAATTAACAATTGAAATACAATATTCTAGCTCGCTAATATAGAGCCGTGTGGTGACAGCAGATTAGAATACAATTGTCACCACCCCAAATCTCTGCTGTAGGTGTCGTTTAACACGACGATTTAGGATAAAACAGTGATGAGGAATGGGCAGAAGCGTTCCTCTTATACCACCTGGCAATGTACTGCGATTTTCGTGCCCGATAAATGGCAATAGGCTCGCCACCTATTACATGGGACCTTAAATAATTGGCGAAACGTGGGTGTTATTTCAGCTCACCTACCCCTTCGGGCATATAGACGTGATTTATGTGTATGTGTGTGTGAAATACAATAATGCTATGTCAGAAACGGCTCAAAGCTTAGTTAGATATTCATAGTGCTGTGCAATATTGCGGCAACATTATGGCTTTGGTTCAGAATAGTGGTGTAACGGCCTAATATCCTCTCGTCTGTCCCCAATTCGAAAGGCATACTTAAAACAAGAGATGTTAATAAGGTATTGACGTAGATGAAATGAGTCATACCATTACTACAAGTCGCCTTCGTAAGTGGCTTCGACTGTAGGGGAACGCGGCCTAAAGCGCACGCTCTCGTGTATAGAATAATTTTTAACACCGATTTGTTCCTGTCAGCCTTATTAAGTGCTCCCCTGGACATGTGGAAATAACATAAAACAAAAACTCTTACATAGAAAAAAAATATTTTTATGTATGAGTCCAAAGAGACAGATATCCCATCCCCCATAAATGAAATATTTTTTTTTAATGTATGTAATCATTATGTCATCTGTTGCCATGGTAATATAAAACAAATATGGATGATGGTTTCTAACTGTGGTACGTACGATCAACGGCGCAAGACACTACCCAAAACTGTGAAATCGATTGTCAACCTTAATTCGTTTGTAGTTAGGCACAAAGTCAATTGAGAAAATTTGAAATCTTGTGATAAATTAATTAAAAAATAATAAAGCCAATTTATTTTAAATACACAAGGCTTCGGGCGGTATGCCCGCTTTTGGCCACCTTTCCCTAATTGTTTACATAAGTGTGCTATCTCGCGGTCGATACCCATCTGGCCCTACTCCAACATTCCGAGGCGTCATCGAATTTTATGCCATATTTTAATTGAGTCCGCAGAGGAAACCACTTGACACAATTTCGTATCAAATTGCAAATGAATTGGATAAACCCACACAATGGTTTGCATCACCAAAACGCTATTGCACAATATTTATGCGCATTACACGCGGACCTCGAGTTAAAATATAATTCTGAAATATCATCGCGAATTACTCTCCGTAATACAGAGCAATGGTTGTAAAAGTACATAAGCACAAAATTATATAAATCATTTAAAGATCCCAGTACGTAAGTAATTTGAATCAAAATGGCGGTAGTCTGTGCAGGTATTTATTGAACGAAAAGTGTTTAAACTAAATTTTGAACCCACAGAAACGGGTATCCCTAGGTTGCTATGGTTACAGACACACTTCGCAGCACAATCATGGCACACTTTTTTATTGAAAATGCAGCATTAAATCAAATGATAACTAGATTCAATAGGTTTATTCAGTCCATAATTCATTTTTTAAAGTTGTGTCAATATTGTTTATCAAATAAGATAAGTTAGATGGTACAGCCTATAAGTAGGTAATTCTAAATCCATCGCCATTGACTGGTGTACGCCTATTTGCACCTTAGCGTTTATAAGTTTTGTTTTTCAATATTTATTATAACTTGAGATTAATCTCTTAACATTTTCCCTTTTATTTATAACAACCAAATTAATCTTAAAACAATGGGTCGCTTTTCGGTGTAAAAACGCCTCTGCCCTATTCTTTACTATACTTTCCTATACTTTCATTCCTTAGGCGTGATTTATGTATGTAGTTTATGGCATTTCTCATTAAGTTAATTTCTCCTGTAAAAACTGTTGGTAGGTAGCTAACGTACGGGTGGCGTGTCTTATCGCGTTAAATTAAATATTGAATACCTTTTGACCGGGACACGCGCATTTCCAATGCTTAGTGTTTTTTTTTGACGTTTTATGAGAATTGTTTATTTATTATGTAAAATAGGGCCAGATCAAAAGTACCCGAAACCGATGGGCATGCATAATGACATAAATAGATTGGAAGAAGCGAAAGACGTGTTGTAAGAATGGAAGCAAATGGAAAATGGGATATTTGCCTACCCCTTTGGGAGAAAAGCGTGATTTATTGTGTATGAAATTTTATATGATTAAAATTTATGTAAGCATCCAACTGCAATAAACCTAATATTCGATTCATTAATGAAATAAATTAATTCATTTTTCATAATTCAGAACGTGATTCCCTTTTCGAAACAGTGATGGTGCTCATGATTTTTATTTTAACATTATAAACATTTTTATATAAAAAAATATTGCAAAGATCAAGAGGAAATTTCGAAATATTATTGCGCAGTGCGGGATTCCCGCTATAACATGATTTTTTGTAGTTATACTGATTGTATTTTATTAAAAAGTGTTCCCTATTGGTTTTTGAGTCTGTTATGATTTCTGATTACCGACTTAATATTTGTCCATCTTATCGTAATAAAACTATGACCTAGTCTTCTCATAGTTTGCCTGATAGATAGAGATACATACATACATACATTAATCACGCCTATATCGCCGAAGGGGCAGGCAGAGGTGAATAAGCACCCGCGTTACGTTAGGTCCCATGTAATAGGTGGCGAGCCTATTGACATTTACCAGGAACAAAAGTCGCAGTAGCTACATTGCTAGGTGGTATAAAAGGAACGCTGCTGCCCATTCCTCATCACTGATTTATCCTTAGTCGCCTTGTACGACACCCATGGGAGAGATTTGGGGTGGTGACAATTGTATTCGACTCTGCCGTCACCACACGGCACTTTACCACGGCACCGGGATGATAGAGATATGGATCTCAAATGGAGATGCCTGTAGATATTATTATTGTTTTTTAAAACTACTTTCATTTTTGCTATAGGTATTGCAATCATAAAGTTATTGTAATTTTTCAACATTATGAGCCTGTATTAAAAAAGCTGTTAACAATAATTGGTAATGAATATACGAGTAAGTATAATGTAGATACCTAATCAATGTGCTCTGTGCACAACAAACTAACCAACCACTAATTACGATTCGTTTTATAGTCATGGGATCCTTTATTCAATTTAACCGTGTGGTGACGGCAGAGCAGAATTCAATTACCACCGCCCCCATCTCCCCCGTGCGTGTCATACAGGGCGACTTAGGGTAGAAAAGACAGCGATGAGCAATGAAAAACGATGAAAACGATGCTAGTGATGATGATGATGAAAACGAAGCAATATTCGTTTTCATCATCATCATCACCAGCCCTTTAATGTCCTCACTGCTGGGGCACGAGCCTTCCCTATGGATGGAAGAATATAGGGAGATTGGGCCATAACCCACCACGCTGGCCCAGTGCGGGTTGGTGGGTACTAACGACTGCCGATGCAGCCGGGACCAACGGCTTAACGTGCCTTCCGAAGCACGGAGGAACTCGAGATAATAAATTTTTGGTCACCCATCCAATGACCGGCGTTAGCGAAATTGCTAAGTTTACGCAATCGCAGGCCAAGCGCGCTGTGCCACTGCGCTAGCGAGCTCCTCGTTCGTTTTATACCACCTAGCAATATACGGAGATTTAGGTGCCCGATAGATGGCATTAGGCTGGCCACCTATTGGACATGGGACCTAACTTATTGGTGAAAAGTGGGTGTTAATTTACCTCCGACTACCCCTTCGGAGATGTATGCGTGATTTATGTGTTTAGGACAATATTAGGAATCAGTTTCACATACTAAGCAAACAATCACGGTATGCCTTGATCACGTTGCCGTTAAAAGTTATTTAAAAATACATCATAAATCACGACTGTTTAAGTAGAAATGATATAACACCCACATTTGGCTAATAACAATTAAAAAGTAAGCTCTACAACTCCTTATTAAAAAATGAATTTGAAACACACATTTTAATTTTCAAATTAAATTTTAACGATTGACAATTGACTCGCGAAACAAAATATTCACGACAGTAAAGTTTTACTTTCACAAAATATCACGCGGTGAATGTAGATGTTGGATTAGATAAAACGTACGAGCATTGTAAATCATCGCAAGTACTTGCTTTGGCCCGCGCAAAATAAACAACGCAAGAGCGTATACTCTGTGCTCGTCATATGACGGTGAAATAGAATACAGTTGACTTCATCTCTTTCTTTCCCAAGGATTTCGTACGACATGACTATTGGAAATACAGGTGGGAAAATATGTAATTTTCCCATTGCGTTGGCAAATAGTTTTACTGTAGGCAGTGTACGGTTTGGGCAACCTTTCCCTACCACAAATGTGGAACAAAACACTAAATAGAGATAATTAATTTAAAAACTTGACCCTGAGTTTGCTGTATCACTCACTCACTATAACGGTCAATTTAATACTGTATTTGTAAAAATCAATTACTAACAATCAACAAATAGCATTAAAAGTCACTGATTTGACCTAACCTAACTAATTAAACAAAAAAGTTATCTAATTTGTAGGCTTGTCGTAAAAAATCTAATTTAAAGGCAACAATACAAAACGTTACGGCTAGCTAGGAATTTAAATAGCCAACATCTAGTGTTCTAATACGCGAGTAAGAAATTTGCATATTAATGACTTACTTACTTATAAAATTAGTTTCGCAACGGTTGCGTCTCATAGAAGATATAGAAGACGTGTGGGTGTCACTATACGTAAATAAAAAAAATACATGTAAAAAATTTCGCAAAACATGCACACATACATATACATTTTTTTCTTAAATTTTGTAACCGTCCATTTCAAATTTAAATTCTTATCAATATACTATTACGCATTTTTTATGACAATGCATAATTTCTGCAGCTATAAATTCATACTATAGGAAAAGGTAAAATCGGCAGATGTAACGTCGTTGCATATTCAGTTTTTAATTGGTCACCAGCATATCTCAAATCATTTAAATACAGTTGCTAATTTTACTTTGAGATCATGAGAAACTTTAGCAATGTGCTACCAGTCCTAAGTGTTATAATGGTTTATTATAATGGACCGTTTCTATAGTCATTTACATCCTTTATCTTTGCACGATCCAATCTGATCAGACTAAGGAAAAAAACATAAAAACACTGCCACTGAAATTACTTAATGATCGATGGGACGTTATCCAAATTATTCGAGTGATTGATGACACTGGACAAATTAAGTATTTTCATTCAAAGCGCTAGGTATTTTCATGGGAGCTCTATGGCGTAGTGGCTGTGATTTCGTAAACTAACGAATCTCCGCGAAGTGCAGTATTGAATGGGTGACTAATAGTTATTTGTTGTACGTGAGTGCAAAGTTGTTTTTTAACCGCGTGCTCAATTTTGATGACCGAGTTAGCGAAGGATTCTAAAATTGAATCACGAGCGTAGCGAGTGATTCAAAAATTAGAATCCTGAGCGATAGCGAGGGAATCAAAAGAGCACAAGGTGAAAAATCTTTGCACTCGAGTGCAACACGTAACTTTTCATCCCCCCCAACGAGGAAATTGCAAAATACAAAAAAAAAATACAATCACAACAGTTTCTGTTTTCACCCAAAAACTTCCACAACACCCTCCCATTAACCCAAACACACTCTCAACACCCACCCAGAAACACCCACAACATTCACACCCATCCACTCAGACACACCCAAAAAACACCCATTCGCCAAAAAACACCCACAAAACACCCATTCGCCCAGAAAAACCCACAAAACACCCATTCACCCAGAAACACCCACAAAACACCCATTTACCTAGAAACACCCAAAAAACACCCATTCATCCAGAAACACCCACAAAACACCCAATTACCTAGAAACACCCAAAAAACACTCATTCACCCAGAAACACCCACAAAACACCCATTCACCCAGAAACACCCACAAAACACCCATTCACCCAGAAACACCTACAAAACACCCAATCACACCCAAAAAACACCCATTCACCCAGACACACCTCCAACAGCCACCCGTCCACCCAGCCACACCCGCAACATTCATCCAGACACACCTGTAAGTCCCTAATAAAAATTACCGTCCCTAATGGAGTTCCGAGACGGTCAATCAGCTTGAGTCAAGCACGTTGATTTTCTGTATGTTTTTGTTCCGTTGCTAGCGTAAACGTGTTTTCACCCAAAAACTTCCACAACACCCTCCCATTAACCCAAACACACTCTCAACACCCACCCAGAAACACCCACAACATTCACACCCATCCACTCAGACACACCCAAAAAACACCCATTCGCCAAAAAACACCCACAAAACACCCATTCGCCCAGAAAAACCCACAAAACACCCATTCACCCAGAAACACCCAAAAAACACCCATTCACCCAGAAACACCTACAAAACACCCAATCACACCCAAAAAACACTCAATCACCCAGAAACACCCACAAAACACTCAATCACCCAGAAACACCCACAATACTCACCCATCCATTCAGACACACCCACAAAAACCCATTCACCCAGACACACCAACAAAACACCCATTCACCTAGACACACCCTCAAAACACCCATTCACCCAGACACACCTCCAACAGCCACCCGTCCACCCAGCCACACCCGCAACATTCATCCAGACACACCTGTAAGTCCCTAATAAAAATTACCGTCCCTAATGGAGTTCCGAGACGGTCAATCAGCTTGAGTCAAGCACGTTGATTTTCTGTATGTTTTTGTTCCGTTGCTAGCGTAAACAAATCAAACAGACCTAAATAGCTTTTAAATGCTTGACTCAAGCATCCAGCAAGCGTTGTAGACGATCAAAATGTTTAAAGCAAGATTGACGCCTAGCTGATTGACCGTCACGGAAGTCCTAGGTTTTAACAAATTTGTGACGTGAAAAGAAAATGGCGCGCGCAAAGCAAATTACAAAAAAAGTGCACCAAGAAGGTTCCGAGTCTGAGTTTTTAACAAATTAAAATAGGTTGCATGACAATTTCGGCACCATGGAGGTAGAAATGTGATGTTTTGAATCCACAAACTCATTGCACACGATGTTCTAAATTCAAATTTACTTTAACCTCTAGAGGATAAAAACGGCTTTTGCACTCAGATATCGAAGAGCAAAAACGCTTTTTCCGAGATGGTGGGATGAAATAGTAGATTTTCCATCAAGTGCACAAAACGAATCATTTTTGTCCGAGACTTTTAGCAGCCCGAGCCGTAGGCGAGGGCTGATAGTAATGTCGAGGATAAAAATAGTTTTGTGGACGAGGTAGAAACTCTGCTTTTCACTTCGATTGCGAGGAAATAAATCAGAATTTCTCATATAATTTCTTAAAATTCAAACTAAAATTAGTACTGACGGAAAGTGTTTATCTTTTTTTTTTTTTAATTCTCCCTATATTTTAGGGAAGGCAAAGGGTCTAGCCCATACAGCCAATTTTTTAGTGTATATTTTATCTGTAGTCGTATGAAATAATGAGTGGGTGATAAGAATGAATGCAATGAATTTTACGTTAAAATATGGGTGTCACACATTTTATCGCATCTAGGGAGTGCTTGGCGCGAATTGAATGGTAACAGAGTTCATGATGGTGACTGATGAAATGGATAAAACCACTTTTTATAGTGATCTTCACCACAACATCAAACACATCATAAGACTTGTTTTCAATGATTCTGCATAATTGTACATCAACACGAATGCTTGTGCATCAAAATAACACCACTTTCACTGCACAAAATCCACTATGAACCAATTTAAAAATTATTGAAAAAAAATCTGATTGACACCACGAAACGCGCCAAACACTCAATTGTTTTTCTCATTGATATAAGGCTTGGGCTGCAGACATATACAGCCAAGTATTAAATTAATTTTGAAATAATAATTTTCTTAAATTAATTTAATAACCGACCGTACCTGCTTGAATTAAAATTTTAATATCTTTTATGTCTTAAAAAACACATTAGGCAAATATTTTTAAGTAAATATTAAAAAATAACAAATTCTATCTCTGAATTTCTTATTGTTTGGCTGCATGGCTCATTTTCTTTGCCTTATTATCGACACATTTATGAGTAGATACGTTAATGCTCTAGAGCACAAAATTCGATTTTGTGCAGCCTATATCCTGCACAAATAACCACTTTCAGAGCATGAGAAGTGAAAAATATATTTTGTCAAGTTACATCGTGTTTCAGAAGGCACGTTTGACCGTTGAACCCGGTCCTATCTGCATTCGACACTGGGCCAGCTTGGTCATTTATAGCCCATTATTTTCCCTATATTCTTCTATCCATAGACAAGGCCTGCGCCCCAGCAGTGGGGGACATTAAAGGGCTGGTGATGATGATGATGATGATTATTCAAATCACAGAAAATCGAATTCCTCTACCAATAAGAAATCTGACCGGACAATTTATCTGCAAAGCGCGAGCTTGTTTTAATACCCAATTACAGGACTATTCCTGAGACTAATTATTGGAATAGATACCTCCCCACTATGTCGATGTTACGCCCTATTCGCTTCAATATTGTTACGAAACCAATCTAGACTAAACCGTACTTTTGCAAGTAGGCACATAGTTGTCGTAGCGAATATTTGTCCCCATTCAGTCGGGAGCTTTTATTTATTGGCCGACAATAAACAAAGACTTATCGACTAGACATTCTGATTGTAGGTAATCGTCAATGTCGTTATAAAGGAAAAATACGAAGGAGTTTACATAGTATCCGTTTTGTTGTTTGTTACAATGTCAGAAACTAGTTCATTCATTGTAACTTTCGCTTTGTAATAAATTGTTATTTCTTTAGTTCTCCTTTCATGCTCGAGAGCGAAAAAATAAAACCTAAGCCGGCAGTAGAACCGGCTATAGATTTTGGCGTAGGTTTTGCCAACCGCCTGCCTGACACCAAACCAAAGGGTATCTCTTGTTGGTGGTTTGCCCTCCCCTACTTGAATGCCCTACGAGGTGATTATTGGTATACAGGGCGCTCCACAGCTATGACACATAAAATTATCATGTAGCATTACCATACCGCTCGAAAGGCTCCATAAAATAACATAGTAACATAGTGTCAGAAATAAAAGGAAAACCATGAATTTTAACAATACGTAAGTAGATATTTGCGAAATCCATCTACAAGAAAGAATTAACTAGCTTAGACCACGATTTCTGGTGTTAAGAACAATGAGACCGAATTCTGGATGAGTTCTTGATTACTGTATTGAATAGTTACTAATTGCCTGTTTAGATTATATGTCAAACAAGAGTGTCAGGTAATAAATGCAGCTGCGTGCATGTCTGTAGGTGTGGGTATTTGATTGGGCATTAAGTATTCATTCAGTCATGTTTGTAAGGGCGCGTTTATACTACTCCGTGCGTACCTATCTACACCTAACACGCAACTGCAAAATTGTAATATTTTTCAGTTGTTGGATAAAGATTGGGGTTGACATAATATTGTTGTGTGTGTGCACGAAAATTTTATTGCTTTTAAAAGAATACTTTTTAGATTTCATTAAACTGGAAATCTCCACATCACGTATTCGTCGTTCGTGACGCTCGGTCGCTTCTGTAACATATTTGTTTTTAATCTCGAACGTTTCGGATAGAGAGAATTTCGGACGAAAATCAATAGGTAATAACAATATCATGCCTCTCGCTTACAGTTTCTTTGATGCGTCCTTCGTTCAACCGTCACTTGTTGGTTACCGACCACCTAATAGTGTAAACGCAGCTCAACATTGCGCGAATAAAACACACCCTCCCATTTCAAGTGAACGGCTTAACTGCCAATTTACTTTACATAATTCAAAATAGTACTTTCACATCGAAAATAAACAACTAAAATTAAAATGGTCGACTCACTTTGCACACGTGTGTACACGACCTCCTTCATGAACGGGCCAATGTTGTATTGGTAACAAAACACGATCAATATAAAAGATGTCCAATTTTTCACAAAGAACTAAAATGTATTTAATTTTATCAACTAAGGAATTTATATCGAGGGTTACATACATATAGGTACCTACTTAGTTTTTTCTGCTCTTTTTATCTGGCAAACCCGTTTAACTGCAGGAGCTTTATCTAAGATTGGCCCTTATTCGGTTCAGAAATTCAGAAATCATTAAGATCTAATTAATCAATATATTATGTAGACGTAAAGGCAAAATGGTGCAGGCTCAAGGAGAAAAAGTGTTTAAATTTTTAACGGCAACAAATATTCTGAGATAATAAAAATAAAAAAGCGACTTCTCTAAGTGAGTAAGCAGGCGGCAAAGCAGCTGGCTTTCCATCGAGAATTGCCGAGAACCAAACTTTTTATTGCGGCAACATTAAATATGGATTCAGCAGCTAAACTTGGGCTGCCGGCGCCGACGATATAAAAATATTACCAAATACAGTTGCCATTATTCTAAAAGACTTTATTTAAATGATGACACATTTCATTCAACAAGCAACCACGATGAAAATGTCAATTACGATCTATAGAAGTATGTCGCAGCTAACTGCTTAATTAGCCTTTCAATCAATAGCCTAGCCTCTTTACTAAGCAGCCATTCAACTATCGGCCTGAATGATTTGCAGCAGCCAGCCAGGCAAAATTTTTACTATTTAACGACATGGATTAGGAAGTTGGTCAGTTTATGTTTGTATATGAACCAAAGAAGCCGGTAATTTATTCTATTGTAGAATTAGTAAAGAGGTTAGGCTGTTGATTGAACGGCTAATTAAGGTAGTTGCCTGCGACATATACATAACATAAAATGTGCCAGTCCCAACACACTCCATCGACAAAGGGAGAGGACCAGGTATTCGCCATGAAGCAACCGAATGGTGAATGGTAAACCACTAACAACAGCATACCCAAAGAGGGTTGGTGTCAGGCAGGCGGCCGGCTGAAAAATTTAAGGCGAAACCTTGAGCCGCAGGGATTGGTATCTTGAAGTTGTCATCCCAGCAAACATACTGCGCCAACCTGAAATAAACTGGGAACAGGGTAGGAAGATGATGATGATCTGTAAAATAAAGCTTATTAAACTTTAAAAATAGTAGAGGTTGTTAGACAACTGAACTGTGCAGAGCTGGGCTGAAAAGAAATAAAAAAATTTGCAATAACACTGTAATTTAAAAATGATATGAGACACAAGTTAAAACTTTTATTTCAAAACAATCATCGTAATGAACATTTAAACAATAACCATGAATAAGCAATAACCATAAAATAAAATAAACTGAATAAATAAAAGTACACTCTATAATTATATCAACACATATCAATAAGCATACGTACAGCTATTCGTTGATTAATAGTTTAACTTTTCACAAGGTGATGACATGAATTTATAATAGTCCCCCGACGTATTTCGCTGGGTTAAGGTCAAATGTCAGAACAGTAATTTGATTTATTAACACTTGCCAAAGAAAAACACACTTTGAGTGACAATCTGTAAGTTTCCAAGGTAACTTGACACTTTCGTACGATAAACGTAATAGGTACTCAATTATTTAGAAAGCATTCTAAATTCTAGCAGGCGATAATTGGTGTTGAAGAGTAATTCCATTGAATAAATTGCTTCAATATACTTGTTTGTTGGGTTTCTTCATATGACATAACTAAAATTATTTTTTTAATAGCCAGGTTTAAAATATTGGAAACTGACGAGCAAGCATGGGTATAGCAATGAGATTGGATGAAGCAAATAAAAAAGAACTCAAGTAGATAAAATGTTATTGGAATAAGGTAAAGATTAGTAATAACATTTTATTTGGTCTATAGCTGGAGAGGAGCTCGCTAGCGCAGTGGCTTAGCGTTCTCGGCCTACGATTATACTAAGCAATGTTCGCTAAGGTCGGTCATAGGATGGGTGACTAAAAATATATTAATGCCAGCTGCATCTGCAGCCGGTAATACCCACCAATTTTCTCTGGGCCAGTTTTCCAATTTTCTATGGCCCATTCACTCTACACTCCTAGGTCCATCCCTAGGATACCTACTTCTGTACTACATACCTACTTCCCTTTCACCGTACTTCCATTCATAAGGAAGGCCTGTGCCCCTGCGCGATGATGATGGTGAAACTAGGTTAGGTTTGCTATCAATAAATCGATGTCTACTTAATATGGTGATTCCTTTCTATTTAATTATGTATAAAGATAATATTGATTTAGACGCAGAAGGCCAAATGGTAAAAATGGCATAGGTATTCTTCGACTGAACAGATCTCTAAAAACCTTATTCGCTATGTTGCGAATTATCTGAATAACTAATTGTCTGAATGGCTTAATCCCATTATCAAAATAATAAGTTTACAAAATAGGATTCGTAAAATAAATGAGTACACTTTATTGACGAATTCATTTTATATATGAAAGAACGTCATCTGGTTGCTTAATCAAAAGTTTGTATCAAGAATAAATTGTGTTTAAACTTTGTTGCGCACCTCTTTGCATACAAATGCTGGCACAATATGTAGAAAACATACTGTGCCAGTATTTGAAGTCCCAGGAATATATCGTGAGAGTCCCATATATCTTACCGAAAACCATTATAAACCGACATCATTTCTATTCTATTAGTTTTTAAACCGTGTGGTGACGGTAGAGCTGGAAACTACCCCTACCTCTAAGGTGTCTAAGGGTAAAGACAGCGATGAGGAATAGGCAGCAGCGATTCTTTTATACCACTTAGCAATATCCGGCGAATTACGAGCCTGATAGATGGGCTCGCAATAAGCTACATGGGACCTTTTTTTTTTTTTTTGACGGAGTGGAATGCATTTACGCACCGTATCGGCCGCTAGCTAGACGGCCGATGTGTGTGGGACTCGCCCGACTCAAGATCGAGTCGGGAATACGCCACTGAACCACTCCGGTGTCCCTCCAGCCCTTCTGGCGGGGAGAGTCTGGGGTCTGCCGCAAGCTACATGGGACCTAACATAATTGGCGAAACGTGCGCGTGTGTCTTATTATGAAGACAAACGTACCATTCCACAGCGTTCGGTTCGATTCTTAAAAATATACCAACGTGATGTTTATCTGTCTTTCGTTCACTTAGGTACTCACATTACGATTGTCTTACTGCACAACATCAACATCGCGCCCGGTCATATGAACCCGTCAAATTTCTCCAAGACACTTCAACTGCGTTTCATGTATTTCATTGACTAATTTTGCCCGTGCTAGGGTGACGTGATGTCTGTTGTACAGTTTTTGAATCATCATCACCAGCCCCTTACTGCTGGGTCACATGCCATCTTTTGCATGGAATAATGGGTCATAACCAACTACGCTGGTTAATGTGGATTGGTGGACAATTAACGACTGCAAATGCAGCCCAATCCATATGTTTAACGTGCTTTCGAAACACAAATTAACTCGAGGATATATTATTTAGGTCATCCATCCAATAACCCCCCTAAAGAATATTGCTTAGTTCACGGAGTTGCAGGTCAAACTCGCTAGCCAACGCGCCATCAATTACCCTCGTTTTTAATATGACATTATCATTAACAGAATTCGTCTTTTATAATTCACGCCACATACCTTTTTGTTGGTGGTAAAAAATTGATGCACAATCAAGTCTCTCATTAAGTATTCATTAGTCAATCAAACTGTACGTGTGTCAATATAAACAGATAGGGCACAGGGATATAAATAACGAATGGGACGCCGTGCACGGTCCATGCATAACGTGTAAGGGTCAGGTCACACAGAGACGCGACAAGACGAAGAAGAGACTAGTGGATTCGTGATGAGTGGCCTTCCCTATGGATGGAAGAATATAGGGAGATTGGGCCGTAATCCACCACGCTGGCCCAGTGCGGGTTGGTGGGTATTAACGACTGCAGATGCTGCCGGGACCACCGGCTTTACGTGCCTTCGGAAGCTTGGAGAAACTCGAGATAATACATTTCTGGTGACCCATCCAATGACCGGCCTTTTTTTTCTTTTTTTTTCGGAGTGGAATGCTTTGAAGCACCATACCAGCCGCTAGATAGGCGACTGGCGTGTGTGGGACTCGCCAAGGCACGAAGCGACCAGCACTACCCACTAAACCATTCCGTTGTTCCTCCTAGCCCTGTAAGAGGGGAAAGTCTGGGATCTGCCTCGCGACAATTCACCAGTCATCCAATGACCGGCCTGAGCGAACATTGCTGAGTTTAAGCAATTGCAATTTAAGCAATTGCTTATTTAGCGAAGTCCTCATTTCGTGTAGTAAATTGACATAAATTTTGACTCTATCTATTAAAATGTGCGCGTAGCGTCGCGTTTCGGTGTGAACTGACCCTAAGCCGTTTCAGAGCAAAAACTATTTATTCAAAATGCAATCCCCTTGAGAACCCTTGACTCCGCTGCTTAATTTGGAAGCAATGAACTCAGCTGTGCATTTCGACGAAACAAAAGCCACTTGGTCAACCGTTTCGGAACTAAAAATGCAAATGGGTTGTGCCGCGCAAACCATTTGCATTTTTGTGCGAGCAAATTTTAATCTTATAATCAAATGGACAGCCTCATCTACGGGGCTATTGTTCTTCGCTGGGCTGGGACACACGGCTTCTACTGATAAATCACACGCGTAGTACCAATACGCGTAGCGACTACCTATCGTATTTAGTATCATCATTACCAGCCCTTTAATGTCCGCACTGCTGGGGCACGGGCCTTCCCTATGAATGGAAGAATATATAGGAACTTCCTATATATTCTATTTTCCTATTAGGAAGTGAGCCATAACCCACCACGCTGGCACTGTGCTAGTTGGAAGATAATAACGACTGCTAAATACAGCCAGAACCAATGGCTTAACGTGCCTTCCGAAGCACGGAGGAACTCAAGATACAAAATTTTAGGTCACCCATCCAATGGCTGGCCTTAGCGAAAATTGCTTAGTTACGCAATCGCAGGCCAAATGCGCTATGTCACTACGCTAGCGAGCTTGTCAATCGTATTTAGCGCTTTTAGAGATATACTCCTAGCACGGACCTAGAACAATATCTCTGTTTCTTTGAGACAAGAGACAAAAAGATAGAAATAGATTCGTAGCGCCCTGCGAGGCTCTCCACGGCAATAGGACTCCCCTGGGAGATGCCGGCCGTAGCGAAACCTTCTAAGGATTGCACGATTGCAAGGCTTGGGGACCAAGGTATTCGAATTCCCCAAAAAACGTAGTATATGGTGTAGTGTGTAAGTAAAGGCTTCACAACAGCTAGTCCTTCAAAAAAAACCTGATTCGCCTTCCCAAAAATCCTGCAAGATGCTGTAAAAGTCGATAGGTCCTCCGAAAAAATCGGACAGGCAAATAGGATGCTAATCTGACATCGACAGATCACGCCTCGCCGCTTCCAGTCACCGATCCGATGATCTGATTTGATGACCTCTGCGCAAGTTGATTAGCTTTCGCAAGCGAATACAGAGCGAGGCACCTCCTCTATGCACTGATTATGACATTAATATCAGCAGTCTTTCTGGTCACGTTAGAACAACGCGAGCACTCGGAGTTGCGCAACCCGTCTCAATACTGTGTGTTATTTCTCTAAGAGGAAATTGTGCAATGGCCTTTATAATGTTTTTTTGTTACCAAATTATTGGTGCAACGTTGCTTTTAGCGATAATGCATCTGTACAATTGCATTGTGGTGTTTGTGAGCAGCGGGAAGCCGCTGGATGCGGCGGCGCGGGACCGATCGGTTTGGAGGTTTTATGCCGAACAGTGGGCCTCTCGGCTGAAATGATGATGATGATGATTCGTAATATACCATTGAACGCCAAGGAATGCTCAGTTCATATAGTACAAGGAACGCCACCTCAGGTTACATAAAACTTTCTTACAACGTGATTTCCAGTTATAAATTAATTAAGAGTAAAGATTAAAATTATTATTTGAAAACATGTCATAGTTTATGAGTCGTCGACTGATGGAATATTATTAAATGAGTACATTTCGAAATAAATCAGAGAACGTAACGGGAACCCGAATGTGAATTATCTGAATAGATAATTCACATTCGGGTTCCCGTTACGATTAATATAAAATTTCTGTAAATAAATAACAATGTTAAATTCGTCAACAAATTTTATTTACAGAAAAAGAACATAATTAAATGAGCTGGTCTGCAGAGCAAAACCGACTTCGGCACACATTTTATCAATAAAACAATCTCACGCAGCTAACCGCCATTACGAAAAGCCAACATTTTTTTTTTTTTGTGGGCTTATCCAACAAGGACAGGCGAAGACTTCAGTCTCCAAGCATCTTTTTAGTGCGTTCACTTTTAAAAATGGCACAAATTAAATGCCATTTTTTTAAGTTATTTGTTGAAACAAAACGTTTTATGTCACAGCTGACCATAAAGTGGACTATTCCGCCCGCTACGGGTACGGAAAATCCCACTTCCTGGCCAGGAGGTGACAAAACTATGATCTTACCTCGGGCGATAAAAAGGAAGGTGTCAGATCGCATATTTATCGCCCTTGGCTTGGCTTGTTAATTCTAACACATTATTCTTCAGAATAATTATTTTATTGCTGCAGCAACATAATGTCTACGATTGAGACCGTTAAGCAACTTTTGCAAAGTTAGATAAGTGGATGGTTAGCCAAAAACACCTCGAACTCTTCCATGCATAAAAGCCCGAATGATTCTAGCTCAGATTTTGGGTTTGAGTAAATCTACTCAAACTCACAACAGAGCTGGTAATTCCGGAAAATTACGGTTTTCTAACGAAAATTGGGAGGAAACTTGATTTGGGATCAGATTAGAACAACTTTATTCAGTTCTTAACGTGTTTGTCTTTGAAGTTCTCGGTTGTGAAGTCTAGATCTTAATTAACCGCGGCGAGCTATTCCGGTAGCCAATTAAGCTTTCCCTCCATAAAACAGCAATAATGTTTCCCAATAAGAATCCTATATAAAAGGACAGAGTTCGCGCGCCAATGTATAAAATATTTATTAAAAACCAACAAATATAATTTTATTTTTCTGCTGACCCTACATTCGACCACACATCATCGCTTCTTTGGACAGCTGACATACAGCGATTGGCCATTAAAAACAGATGCTCAAATCAGGATGGTACAATTAGAATGTTTTGATTACATATTATACCGGTTGCTGAGACGACAGTGCGAATTTGTTAAGTAATCAATGTCGTGTTAGTGGTTTAAATTGAACAAGAAAATAATAAACTTACAAAAATCATGCCTTTAGAACGTACTCATTATAAAGTGTTGTGTGTTCTAAATTTATGTCAATAAGACTCACTGCTGCAGAAATGTAATTTTGGGTTGTGTAGGTACCTCTTTTATTTGTATTTAAGGAGCTATATGTTTTTTAAAAGGTAGACAGACCTTACTAACATCCACATTTTATTAGGTCCCTTGCAATATGGTACCTAAGAGACATCTAGCATTAAGATAGTCCCATATAACATGGCAATCTCTTTTGTAGAAAATAAGAAATTGAAAATGGAAGATTTAAATTAATGACTTATTAATATCATGAGAATATTCGTTCTTCCGCAAACTTAACTGCGATATAATAATTGTTTTTATTTGCATATTAGACTACACCTAAGATCCATACAAGCTGAAAAAAAGATCAGCGAAAACCCTAAAAATACGACTTAATACTATCTCCTTCATCCACTCACGTCTTCCATTATGTAAGCACAATAAGACGTTGATGACGAAATCACTTTAGTTTCAAACACATAAACTTCACACGACATGGTTTTACGGTTAATTTGAGGGAAATAATGTTAAGTGTCATATTAACAATTTGTTTACGTAATTATCTCTCAAATGACTGCGATTACTGCTTATTCGCAGTCACAATGATATACAAGAAATCACCAAAAATAATTCAAACCCTTTAAGTATCGAGTACCATTTTAATCTCAATGAAATACTAATCGGTAAATCATCTAATCATGTGTGTAATACAGTCACCAGTGACTGTCAATCTCTCCAATCGATTGTCAACCTTAGTTTCTTTGACGTAAAGAACAAAGTCAATTGAGAAAAAATATATTATTGTGATGGACCAAGTCCACTTACTGACCCACGCACAATTTACTCAAATACCTACGTTTTTTGGTTATAGTGTTAGTTATAGCTAGTAACTGTTTTAGGTAACGCTAACATATTCGTTGCATCATTAAATTTTACTTGAACTTCAAAATCTCTTCATTGATTTGAATGGCAAAGCGTCGATATGTCTGACCATGACACGTCCCATAAAAGAGTTTTAAACTCGTAATCTACAACTGTTGCCAAGACCAACTAATATGACTCCTATTGCAATGACTTAGAGCTCAATGCCAATACACTCAATCTGATACATGTGATAATAAATTTAGTTTATAATATCTATTGCCATAAATTAATTCTTGAATATTTATAGGCAACATTTCACGTAGACTTTACACACGGTATTTCATGTTCCTTATGTGTTAAATGAAGTAATTTAACCTTATTAACAACAGTTTTTAAATTTATTGCCTTTAAGATCATTTATAATGCATCTATTCGTACTTGTCGTCAGTCATGTTACAAGTAGAAGAAATATTGTATTAAGGTCCATATTTTTGTTATTAATTTCACTTGTATTTTGGTATGTACCTAATAAAATCACATTTGGGAATTTAAACTATGTGGATATCGGTCGACTAACTACAAAATTTAGAAACATGAATTATAATTATAGTCTACAACTTGTATAGAATAGCGACTAGTTTTAAATTGTCATTTTTTGTATTAAGTAGTACTCAATAACGTTAATTGACGTCTCTGAGTTGAGATAAGAATTGTATAAAGTTCTATATGACCATAAAGTGGACTTTTCCGCCCGCTATGCGTACGGAAAATTTCACTTTGTGGTCAAGGGGCCACATACTATAAGTATACTTACCTTGGGCGATATTATCGCCCTATTTAGAACTATGAACTATTTTAGAATAGATTAAATATAACCGGTATCATCAAATCACGCCAAAATAATGCTTGGAGCTCCTCCTCCTTTTGAAGTAGTAATACTTATTAAAACCACGGTGAATGGAAACTTTTTTTTTATCAAGAAACGAATCTAGCAACCGCAGCTGGCACACAAAGTTTTTTATTTCAAATTCTGGGCCAAATGAAAGACGAAGGAGTCAAAAGCAAACCCTCATTGCCCAACCCCGCTTTTCTGTTCATATTTTCATAGTTCGGTTCGTTAGGGCAGATTTTGATATGTCAGTAGGTTTTTTTTAAATGAAACCAAGAACTAGAAATATTTAACAGTAAACATGTAAACAATAACTGAATAACATGTCAATTACATTTACACTTTTATGACCAGTAATCTTACACGCTTCTATCGTTGCTATAGTATATCTAGTCTAAGGCTTAAGTGTTTGTAAATATAAAATTAAATAAATATTTACTATTTATAATTGCTTTAATCTTAATTTAAGCGTGAAACGTTATAACTGTATCTTTTGGTTAGTTTGTTTCTGAACCTTACAAATTTTTCTATTTCTTTACTCTTTATTCCGGTGACCGTTCGATTGCTGTCAATAATTAGGAAAGGCTTTTCTTTCTTATTGAATTCCATTTTTCCATTGCGTTCCCTAACAAAATATATATTTGGCACATTGACAGAGCGTTCGTTTTCTGTGTAGTCGTCAGAGAACACAACGTATATGACCAACGGATTGTCCTTGTCGCCACTACTCATTCTTAAGTTGGGAGGTGCTGTAGCGACTAGTATTTTATAATTATTGAATGGCTGCTCAACTATTGGCAAATTTATAAAGTTTCTAGATTCTTCAACAAATTTAGTTTCGTTCTCGATACCGTTGCCTTGTCTGTTGATTTTTGCCAGTTGATTGGTGCAACCAGTACCGAGCTCCGGTGAATTATGCTGGTACGATTTTATAACCTCCCTCCTTAGTTTAGCTTCTGGAGTTGAGTCCTGTGGTATTTTTGCAAATAGTGTTCCAAAGGACTTCGGTTTCACTTCTTCCTTTAACGCAATAGGATTGAACTTTATACTGAATCCATTGTTGATTGGGAGTCCTTGAATTAATATGGTTGAGTATATGACTACGAGTGGTCCGATCCACTGCGAATGTATAAGGGTCATATCAGTAAGTATATAATTGATTGGCACTATAAGCAAAAATAGGTCAGACAAGGTTATAAATAAACAAAATTGAGGTTTTTATAATAATATTGATTACATTATATTTGGTATAATGTTGCTAGCCTAATATTAAATTGAATGCGTCTATTTCACAATATCTCCAAATGGTTATTTTTCAAATGTGATTAGATCTAAGTTAATGGAAAAATAAATATAAATTTATCATCATAATTTCATCTTACCATCACTAACACTTCTTACTTATACACCGTATCCTAAGAAATTTGTGTTTGATATTTTGCTGCCTCGTTATACTGTGTTCGATTTACTTCAGTATGATCGTCTTCGTCCACAATCAAATTCTGCGTACAAACTGCCAGTCTACGTAAACGATTCGAATGACGATGGGTTTGTTTGTAAAATCAAAAGAGTACACAAGGATGTTTGATTGTCTTAGGTTAAACACTGTTACTAATTGCTAAATATAAGTCTGATACCGTAACCATTAGTATCAATTTTAGTTACTAATGTTACTAATGGATAAATATCAGTCTGATATTGTTACTAATTGTTAAATATCAGTGATATTTAAAGATAAGTAACAATTTTAAACAATTAGGTAACAGTTAACTATGGATCGAAAAACCGGCCCTAAGTATCATCAAGGCCAGTCGCACGATATACACGCATGAACGCTATTGTAGACGTGCCTTAACGCAACTTTCAAATTTATGTTCCTAATTTTGGGAATTCATACATGCATACACATGTCCACCTTCTCGAACAAAAGCGATGTTAGCTACACCATTTTCGCCTTAATTCATATGCAGATAAGGGTTCACTGGGCGGTGGTTGTATCTGCTAGTAAATCACTCCACGCCACCAATAAAGTTGTCGCTCCTTTCGGTGTATTGCAGATATCAGAGGCAGGGATTTTAACATAAATCTTTTCGTTTTAAGGATACGGGAGTTCCATACCTGCTTGGTGGTTTCCCCGTATTACGTGCTCTGAATACAATGGCCTACTAATTTTATGTTTTCTCCGTTTTATATCTTTAAAAAAATGTCATTTAATCTGGAATCTACTAAGTGCTGAGATCATTACAGGTTTCGTCATAATTAACATCGGCTGTATAAATCTCTTTAATGGTATGAACGTTATGCTTAGGGCCTGTTTCACAATCGACAAGTAAGTTCTAAGTAGCTTACTCCGCAGATCATTTGACAGTTGTAATATGAAATATATGTCAATTGATCTAAAAAGTAAGCTATTTCGAACTTTTCGATTGTGAAACAGGCCCTTAGTTAAATAACTAAATAACGAATAAGTATTTATTTCAACCAATATCTTCATAATCTACAGGCCCACCCTTATGGATAGAATAATATAGGGAGAATGAGCCATATTACTATCCATCCACACAGCCCAATGCGGATTGGTGGATGCAGTAGGTGCCAACAGCTTAAGATGCACGATGGAATTTGGGTCAATATATTTTTGGTCACCCCTTCAAAGCCCGACCACAGCAAAGATTGCATAGTATACGTATTCTCAGACAGAACGCTGAAATTAACAATCTTTATTTCAACAACAATTGATTGGCGTTTCTTGTAAGCTTCATTAAGTCATTATCATTTTCCTAATTCATCAAAACAACAGTCACGCCTTACATCTGAGGTTGAATAAAATTGACCTATTTTTAGGGTACTTATCCTTTAGCCAAGGAGAACTCGAAGATACCTTAGGCCTCTGAGATCGGAAGGGTTATTGTTTTCATAGCATTAATATCTACTTGAGATTGTGATTAAGTCGGGAACTAATCAAATACCCAAAAAGTAAATATCCGAATTATCTTACAGCTGCTCTCAGTAATTAACAAGCTTGTTTATGAAGCTACTTTATATATACTATTAACAGAAACGGTGATGTTTATAAGTGATTTACATTTATCATACATATAACAATCATGTCCATTTATCCCACAAGGCGTTATTGACTAAGGTCCAATGTTGCTTGGTGCGAACCTATTGCCATCTATCAGGCACGTAAATCGCATTAGGTTACAAGATGAGATAACAGGAATATTGCTGCATGTTGCTCTTTACTTTTTATCCCTTAGTCTCTTTGCACAATACTTGGGAGAGATTGGGGATGGTGTCAATTGTATTGCTCTGCCGTCACCACACGGCAAAGTTATTTCGAAGATACAAAATTATTAATTCTCATCTCATCATGTGAATGCCAGCTTTTTTAACCGACGAAAAACCCGAGGAGGTCACTCAATTCGTACCGTATATGTTTTAATGATTCAGATTAATTTCATTGCTATTGCTAGGTACTAAAGATCCAATTGGAATTTACTAGCATACGGGTGTGGCGGCACGGTCGAAATTTCTTTAACCAGAAATATGACGCATTTCTTGCGATTGGAAGATCTCAAAATCTTCACTACTTTTATTGTTCTGTGATGGAATTAGTGAAGAATAGATCCTTGGGGTGGCCTATGCCCAGCAATGGCCGTCTCTCGGACATGATGATGATGAGTGAAGAACAAGTGCTATTATTTCAGAATACATCAGCAGAAATAATATCAAAATAGCTGCAGCTTTTTGCGAAATGGTGGCTAACTGGTGACCACAGTTTAAAAATGCCCCCACGCCACGTAGGTATATCTATTATTCAATACCACGTATTATCTTTGCGGCTCTACGGTTTTCCCGAAATTAAATCTGTCACGAAAGTGAAACACGAATGGAAAATCTCAAATCGACCACACTTGCCTAAATAAATATGTGTTAAAGCGAAAACACAGCTATTTACCTACGGTAATTTCGTACGGAGTTTGTTTTTTAAATTAAATTTTAGTTTTAATTTGCTTTAATGTCTGGAAAACTAGAACTGCCATTCCAGTTTTGGCCGTTCGGATGTCCCAAACTGCAAGTTAATTAAAATGGTAAACATGAAGCGAAATTCTGTTTATACGACTGCCTGCATAGGCGAGCCATCGAGACATTTGCTGCCTCGCGTCCCCTTAGTAATTAAGCTTCGTTAGCCGATCGATGTGCACTGGGTGCTACTGTTTCTGAAACACAATTTCATTTCTGGCTCATGTCATAACGCACTGACACTGAAATTTTCTTTTGTATTTTACCTCGCCATTAAAAACTGCTTTGATTTGATTCTATATTACAAGTACATACGTTTCGCTGAAATCATGGTTTACAAATATAAGTTTATTGCTTCAATTTAAAATGTGATATTTGTGTTGAATTTATTTGCCGTGTGGTGACGGCAGAGTAGAATACAATTATTACTGTCACCACCCCAAATCTCTCCCGTGGATGTCGTACAAGGCGACTAAGGATAAATCAGTGATGAGGAATGGGCAGCAGTGTTTCTCTTATACCACCTAGCAATGTACTGCGACTTATGTGCCCGATAAATGGCAATAGGCTCGCCACCTATTACATAGGACTTAACATAATTGGGGAAACGTGGGTGCTAGTTCACCTCTGCCTACCCCTTTGGGGATATAGGCGTGATTTATGTATGTATGGTTGTATGTAATTTAAGATGAAACAAAATGTTTCTATACTTAATGGGTCTGACATAATTTATTGCCATAAATTAATCCGTCAATTCATCATCATCATCATCACCAGCCCTTTAATGTCCCTACTGCTGGGGCACGGGCCTTCCCTATGGATGGAAGAATATAGGGAGAATAGGTCATAACCCACCACGCTGCCCAGTGCGGGTTGGTGGGTACTAACGACTGCAGATGCAGCCGGGACCAACGGCTTAACGTGCCTTCCGAAGCACGGAGGAACTCGAGATAATAAATTTTTGGTTACCCATCCGACCGGTCTTAGCGACATCGCTTAGTTTACACAATCGCAGGCCAAGCGCAATATGCCACTGCGCTAGGGAGCTCCTCTCTATGTTCTTCATGTTCGTGATGTCATAATAATTGGACTCTTATTCTGATAAGTACTGCTTAAACTGATGCTGGATTTTCATAGAAAACCGTTGTTGTAATGCTAAATTTATTGATAGTAACTAAAGTATATTCAACCCTAGGTATTACTTACCATACAATTAAAAGTATTACTAAAAAATTACAAGGATAATGCTTGTCAAACGTGTAAATCGTTTATATGCTGAGGCGTGAAACGTGCATTTGGATTGTTGGCATGGAATGACAGCCCTTTGACTGGTGCTGAATAACTTTTACAATGGGACCAACTCTGAACTCAGCGCAAAAACTGGCATACCAAGTTCGCAAGTTAAGTCACATGATAAAAGTTTGTTAATAAACTAAAAGTCGAAAGGCAAGGGCACTGCCATACGACGTCATCATCTACGAGCTCCCACGACACATCGCAAGAACTTGCGAATTGATTCGCATCGCACATTCCTTCAATTTCATTCTTCTTTGTTTCACCACCTTGCACCGCAGCAATTTATGTTGTAGTTTTCGCAGTTTGGTGGACTAGCTCTAATAAATTTCGTAGAATGGAGGAAGGCAAATTTAATTCAGGTGTAATTGATGATATGAAATATAAGTGAATTGTTATCTAGATGATGTCTGACCAACATGAGTGAAAGGAGAAATATTACACCTTTACATGCTTGACTTTATGAGCATTGCTTAACATCGTATCGTAAATTGAACAAAATTAATTGCGCTATGAAGCTGATAAAATTAAATGAAGACATTCCCAATATGTTATCTTAATAGTAGCTAGGTATTAATAATTAATATAAATGCTAGCTTAGTGCAAGTGCATTTATAGCCGTATTGAAAGTGAGTAGTTGAGGCCAAGGAATAACCGATCGATAAAACTTGACAGCACGATTGGGTAAGTTCATTTTGTTCCTTCACATTTCTTAGCCTCTTGGTAACTTGGAACTGAATGGAATGATCATGAATTTTGTATGCTTTTCATAGATTTTCCTCTCATGATGCAAATCATACCAATAATTGCAACGGTTGAAACTATTGTGTTGTTAACCAAATCGTAAATTACCTCATTTCATCTTTAACTTTAAACTTTCTTATAGGGGTAATTTGCGATATTTAATATTTGAAAATGGACAATTTATTTCATAAAGACTTTTATAGTGAATCCTAATACATACTACCATGTCAAAATTTTCTATCATAACTTGTATAACATCATACATAAAGTTGACAAAGGAATCGGTCCTATCACAACTTTTAAAGGTTAGAAGCGGAGTTATAATAATTAACTCTGAAACTAAAAACAAACTAATCAGTTAACTTACGAACTATAGTCTGTCGAGAACGCGGTTTTCAAAGACAGTATATAGAAAGGTACAAGTTAAGAGTTAATTATTAAACTGAAGGTAGTTGTAAACTAAATATTTGTGTAATGAGCTCTGTAACCAATGATAGTCTAGGAATCGTGTATAACTAGGATTTTTCAAACTTTCTGATTTTTCCAGTTAATTTAGTAAACATAACTGCTAAATAGTAGATAGTTATTAGGTCCGCTCATGGAACTGTTCATGTTTCACTCCACATTGTCTCCAAATACGTTTTACTATACCAATGAAAAACAAATATGGTAGCTTTTTGACAGCTGTCATCTTCATAGTATAACTGTCAAAATTTGATCATTAGAGTGAGACCTGCCCCATGACTTTTTCCGTAGGTTTATAAAAAAGTGCCGTGTGGTGACGGCAGAGTAGAATACAATTGTCACCACCCCAAATCTCTCCCGTGGGTGTCGTACAAGGCGACTAAGGATAAATCAGTGATGAGGAATGGGCAGCAGCGTTCCTCTTATACCTACCACCTAGCAAAGTACTGCGACTTTTGTGTCCGATAAATGGCAATAGGCTCGCCACCTATTACATGGGACCTAACATAATTGGCGAAACGCGGGTGCTTGTTCACCTCTGCCTACCCCTTCGGGGATATAGGCGTGATTTATGTATGTATGTATGTTATAAAAAAGAAAGTACTCTGTGGATGACAGCAAATGAAATTAGGCAAGATCCCGGTAACCAAAGAATACAGCATATGTAAGAACAACGTTCCCCAGGCCTCTCCATACTGAGTCCGTACTTCAATATTTGCTTTTGTAGTATCCAATTTCACGCTTCAGATACTACACAAACTGAATCTTCAAAATTGATAAGTAACTGTGTTTACAACACTTCCGATCGAACTAAGCTTTAGTTTACCTTGTTGGTACCAAACAATCATCAACACAACACAACTTTTCTAATATACTTAAACCATTACATTTACGGAAGATATGAAGTCTAACAGTGGTTCTCTTTAGACAGTTTTTAAATTAGTGATGAAATAATAATTATTTTTAAACGGTTTTGAAATTTAAACTGAAATACATACATACATATGTCACGCCTTTCTCCTACAGGGATAGGCAGAGATCACTTTTTTCCACATGCTACGATCCTTACATACTTCTTTCGCTTCATACAATCTCATCAATCTCTTCATGCATGCCCGTCGGTTTCGGGTAATTGTGTGTAACACTCATTGAGATATAAGTTGATGATATAACTTGAGCATACGCCACACATCAACTTTTTATGTTCAATACAGGCAATCACGCGTTGGCTCAAAAAAAAAGGAACGTAAGACTTTTGCTTAGGGTATCTTTTCTAGTTTACTTTACATCTCAATACTATCTCTTCATTGTATTAATGCAATGCAATTAATAGTTGCATGCAATTTGTTTTCATTTGTTTTAAACCCTGTTACAAATCTCTAGGTTAATAATATGATGGTAGCTATTTCAGCACTTTTAAAGGATTAATTTTAGGCCGAGTTTCTATAGTCTAACAATAAATAATTTTGGCTACGAGGCGTAGAATTATGAGATATTTTATTGTGCAAAACCATTCGTAGATATATTATAAAAAAACATACGGGTACGAATTGATTAACCTCCTCCGTTTTTCGTCGGTTAAAAATGCCAGCGTTAGACCTTCAAATTAGTCGGGACAAGCAGCGCGACAGTAGCGACGATCAGTTTTAGAAATAGCAAATTGAGTTCTATTTCTAATTTAATAAAGATATTATTTCTTTTTTATCTGATTATGCAACCGCCGCACCATCGTGCGCCAGCACAGTCATCTCATGCATTTGGGTAATATGACTGTTGTTGCCTTTGTAATAAGATGCAGCATTGCAATTTATGAATTTCTGCGACCTGGATGTACTGGACTGGTGTCTTACATATAAATCCGTATCTTACAAAATTACTCTCGTACACGCTCCATAACCGCGTCAATATTGATCAGTTTTGCAATATCAAGCCGGCTGTACAGCAGGAAACTCCAGGATCGAATGCAAATTTTTCCGCAAATATTTCACAGAGTTGTGCATATTGCATTCTCCCCGTTGCAATTTAGCAAGTATGTGATTTGAACCGGTTCCCAGAATATCTGGCTAGAGGTTATTTAATTTTCACATAGCGGTGGTGAGGAGTCGAGGCATCCGAGCCCACTAGAAAAAATATATAACCTTTTAAGTACCCGTACCTCTCTGAAAGTAAAGAGGCACGTCAATCCTTAACGTCACTTAAAGCAGTCGTAAAAATCAAGTGGATGATATATGTGCTGCAGAGTATAAATCAAATTCACCACTTAATTTTTACGACCACTCGCTACTTGAATACCTATTATTAACAAAAGTGTGTGGTCTCTTTCAAAGACACAGACAGACATTGAAGTTACATTTTAATTAAGAAAAGGGTTTCGTGAACAGGCATTCATAGGCAGTGGAGCAGCGAGATGATGTTAAGAAAAACTAAGCGGCAAATTATACAGTAATAATGAATACAACCTTTTACCCGTATCGCCTTCTTTACAAGACAATAGGGACCCTGTAGAGCACAAAAGTTATGCTAAGCACTTTGTTTAAATGAAAAAAAAATCAAGAGCAAACCTTCGCATCTCAATATTTGCTATAACAAAAGACCAAGAGGTGAAATCCATAAAAGAACTTGACTAAACTTTTAGATGTGACGTGGCAGGGTATAAAGCCATAACAATTTTAATAGCTGTTAGCTGGCTAGCACCTATCCATGTGTGTAATTTCCAAGTGTAATTTTTGTTTTTCACCACACGATACGTACCAATTTTAATCATTCATAATTTAAAATGAAATCGATCATCGTACAAACACACATCGGTTGAAACGATCCCTATTCATGAGTGTATCGGTACGCTTTGTGTGGTTGTTATTGGAGGATGCATAATTAGCAAGTTTCATTATCTGATTCAACGTTCGTGCTACGCGAAACGGAATGCGCAATTTTATGTTTCCATGCCACGTATAATTAAATTATAAAATTTTAATGTCATTTTATTGTTATTAATATAAAGGCCGGCTGTAAAACCGAAGTTATGAGTGGTAATTATCGGAATGATGCCATCACAATTATTATCAACATTTATCGGTCCCTCGACATTCTTAATTTTTCAATAAAATTCATTTATCACAACCACGCTCCCTGTGCGATGGATGACATTTTGGCGATTGAGACAATTTGATATATTCTGGTAAACTGGCGTGCAGTTGACTGCCCTAGCTAAAAAAGTGCATCGTTCTGGAAACTGACATTTTAAATCTGTAATGTTGTCTTATATTTGCACGAGCACTACACATTTGAAATAAAACAACTTTTACGGATAAGATTTGCCTCAGTCCCAGCCCCAGTCTCGCTCAGCTTCAGTCCCCCCGTGTCCACGGCCACTGTAAAGTGATCGAAACATCGGGTTAAATAATTAATATCCTAAACACCAAATTATACGCGAGTCTTATCCGTAAAAGTTGTTTTATTTCAAATTTTAAATCTGTATTCAGCCGCCTGTCTAATTCTCTCTATCCGCCACTTCTGCGATGCTTCTACAGAACTGCGAGCAATCTTTTCGTTTCTATGTTTAATTAACTTTGCAAACATTCGAGGTTTTCTCAGGGTCCAGAATAATAACCTAGTTTAATTAAGATTTCATTTGAGACGGGCAACGTTGCTTGATTTGCGGTTACGGTGTCTCTCTCGGCATCTTTTGCAAACGCCAGACCAATGGATGGGTGACCATTGTGGGTTATCTAGAAATCGGAATTGTCTACAACATGCATTAATTGATACATTATAGACTGGCGGTCAAGAGAACCATTTTTGTTACACAAAGCAAATTCGAAAATATATGTAAAATATATAGAGCACAAAATCGTTCGGATAATATCATTGCCATGTAATGGATGTAACAAAATATAACCCGATCCTTTTTCTTAATGTTGTATGAAGTTTATTGAAATACGGTTTATTAATATTTTTTTTCTCTTGTTACAGTTACGGAAAAAGAAATTCGGCTTTGGTAAGTTAGAACTTGTTTTTTTAATGCACCATTCACACCAAACGTATTTAATTGTCAGTCGGCTGTCTAACAGACAGCACCAACTTCTCTAGTCAGTTAGTGGTGGCACTATTGGTCAACAAAGAGTGTCATGGAAATGTCAAAGTCTATGAGTAAATTGTAGTTCCAATTTTCGCCACCTGACGAGATAAATTGGTGGCACTGTGTAAAGTAGGAACGAAAAGCTGTCAAGAGACAATGTTTCCCTTTTTCGATCTCTGTCGAATTGTTTTAGGAGATTAAGATTAATCAGGAGAGGTGTGAGAGGTAATTTTTTGTATTAAAAGTCTCTACATTTATAAAGCACATCTTGTAACTATCTGCAGGTTAGCATCAAATCAAAGCATCACATTGTAACCTTTGCAGCTAAGGCAAGGTGATGGAAACGCACCATATAAGTGGAGCTGCGCGGAGCTGAGCTGAGACTGACGAAAATTGACCAATGATATTGCTCAAATCACACATCTCATATCCGCTCCGCAATATCATTGGTCAATTTTTGTAAGTCTCAGCTCAGCTCCGCTTCTATGGAAACAGAGCCTAATGCCAGTTACACAAGAGGGCAGAACAGTGGGCAGCACAGGGCTACTGCTTTGAACTCACTAGACATTACAGAACAGTTAACAGCTCGCGGATCTATTTTTTTAGGCATATTATTCCCCCACCACCTTTTTGGCTCGTCTGTCTCGTGGATGAACTATGGACAATGGCGCCCCACGTTGGGCTCCATTGCAAAAGGAACGGTTTTAGGGTCCTAGCAGGGGTCCAAGAAATTAAACACTGATCTTATTCTTCTTCGCCCTGCCTTGTTGCCAGTCTATCTGGGGTCGGCGCGGCATGTTTCCTCTTCCATCCATATCGATCAGACGTCATCAAGCCATCCACTCCCTTTTGATTTATATCATCCATCACACCGGATAGGTGCTAGTAATAAATTACTGTATAGAAGAGAGATGGAACGCGAGAGACCGATGAACGGAGAGAGTGTTTGGGATGACAACGGTCAAGGTTCTGGCTTAGGTTTTACAGAAGGCCGCGCGCCTGACACAAACCCTCTTTGGGTATCTCTTTGGGCATCGCTAACGCGGACTGACTGTCCTACATTTTAACGCCACTGTCCTTTCAAACTGATTTGTCTCACTTTCTGCCTTTACTGTTCTGCCCTCGTGTGAACCCGGCATGAATTCTTATTAGATACGATTCTCTTTTGTCAAGAGAACTCCAATTTCTCACAGTGTGAGAAAAACTCATCTGTAAGAGCCTTTGTGAATATTTTGAAACGTGAAAAGGCTGTGGGCTGTGACTTAAAATACGCCGTTCGGATAGGCCCTTAAATAGATGTCTTTAGACAACACAATACCTCTTGGACACAGTCGCGCTTTCACAAATAAAGACGTGAAAATGAAGAGACAATTATTTTGCCAGTTCCTGCGAAAATTCTATCTTGAAACAGACAACAGAATATAAGAATCACTTGGGATATCGATGAGGAAAATTTGTTGGTGCGATGTTCAATTTGTATTTCTGTCATTGATTAAGGAATTAAGATGTTGCCAATAAAATAAGTTCGTTTAAGAAATATAGGTAGGTAATTAACCGTTGTGGAGTTATATATTGACAATAAAAACGTGTGGTGACGGCTGAGCAGGATACAATTGTAACTGTTAAAATATAACGAGTAATGGGCAGCAGCATTCCTAGTACATACACCACCTAGTTATAGGTAATGCTATTAACGTGCCCAATAGATAAAAATGGGCTCGCCCCCTATTTCATGAGATAACATGCTGAAACGTGGGTGTTAATACATCCATGCCATGGCTAATAAACGGGCGACATTTATTTATGTATCCAATAAAAACGTATTCTTCTGTTTATAGGCACAAAGGATTTCTGAAGGACTGCCCGAACGGTCTCCTTACTGAACAGGTAAGTAAGAATACTATTAAAAAAATTAAGATTACTTATATCTGAGATTTTTTTTAAAAATCTAAAAAATTAAAAGTTATGTAAGCTAATTTTCTTTAACAAGAAAAAGAAAATAGAAACCTTTCGAAAAATTGCTCTTTTTTTTCCCTTTTCCAAGATGGTTCCAATAAAATTTCTGTGACTGCGAAAATTCTTTATTATTTGAATTATAAATGTCTTCCTTCACAAGTTTTTCCTCTTTTTGTCCACAACTTCAATTATAATGGCAGAAAAATAAGACAATGTTATAATAAGAAGAGGAGAGCTAATTTATTATATAGTCAAGTGCAAACTACCCTTGGCCCCTAGAAATTGAAGACAGCCCGTATTTAGTCAATCTCGATTGTGACCCGCGATCAAAATCAATCGCGATCCAGATTGATTACTTACGAAGTATTCGATTTTAATTTTTAACATTATGTAAATGTTAGAAAAATTAGTACAAAGATTTTGGTGGTTAGAAAAAGAATTTCGAAAATTTATGATCTTGAGGCGGGAATCGAAACCGCGTCTGCTGCTATCCGGGCAGGTGCCTGACCGCTCGGCCACCCAAGACACTAATTAACTTGCCGAAATTCTTCTAACCTTTACACTTCACGTTGTAAGCCAACGGGTACCCTCGCAATGTAGAAATAAATTTCAAACATTCCAAAGCAGATATTTTTACAAATACCGTGCGTTCGGTTAAGCTTGGGTTTGCTTTATAAATCATTCGATTTTTATTTTTAACATTATATAAATGTTAGAAAAATTAGTACAAAGATTTTGGTGGTACGAAGTACACAATCAATCTGGATCGTGATCATTGATTTTGATCGCTGATCGCGATGGAGATTAACTGTACATGCCGCTATACAGCATTATAGAGCTAATAGCTTAAACCGCGCTTACCGCACGCTTTCTGAGAAACCCGAACTTGATCAAACTAGCGGTAAAGCGTTAGCGGTTTACGTAGCGCAGTCTCGCTTTGAAAACCATACTTGAATATCAAATTAGCAACCATATCATGATACAGTGTACCACATGAGAAAATACTTTGTTTAGAATTGCAAACACAGAAGAGTTGTTATTAAACTACTTTTAAATATCTTTATTTTTACGTAGGTACGTAAATTAGATAACATAAGTGTCGACTTTTCGGTGTAAAATGATTTCAAATATTGATTTTATGTTGAGGCAGCGAGATAATGAGCAGCACCATTCCTCTTATACCAACTAGGAATATACTGCGTATTTTACGTGCCCGATAAATGGTCATATTATGCTCGCCACCTATTACATGAGGCCTAACATAATTGGCAAAACGTGGGTGCTAATAATAATTCACCTCTGCCTTCCCCCTTCGGGGATATAGGCGTGATTTATGTATGTATGACAAACAACAAACACTAATGTAAAGTGTCCCTTTGCCTCCCTACTTTACCCTATAGGTACTTACCCCCGAATATGGAAACGCTACTTAAATTTTGAGAACTGCGTAAAAAGTTAAGTGGACAATACCTGTCAGAATTTGTATGGTAAAACGTCAATTTTGACAATACTTAAATGTTAAGCAGGACCCAAACTTTGAGTACCGTTTCTGTATTCGGGGGCTAGTGTCTCCCGTAAAGTGTGCCTACAACTTCATACTAATAATTTTTTATGCTTATGTTTTCAGGGATTCATAAAGATTTACAAGCAGTTCTTCCCCCAAGGAGACCCGAGCAAGTTCGCGTCGCTCGTCTTTCGAGTGTTTGACGAAAACAATGTAAGTTTTAATTAAATCTATTCAACCCTAGGAAGAAACTAATAATCTGTAAGATACATTTTTAACAAGGCATTAGTATCAGAAATAAGTGGCACTCGCGATAAATAAAAACGCCTATGACAAAACGTTTTTAATTTAGTGGTTTAATAACGTCAGACGAATAAAATTTCTACACACTCAAGTCTGTCTCAAGTCACAAATATTTCACCTCTGAGCACATACATTACTCACGGACCTGTCATAGGTATACGTATCCACGTGTATAAATGGAAACGTCAGGGGTAAAATAACTGCCAACGGAATGTAAACCTTAAAAAATAATACTATCTCAAAAAATCTTATTTCTTCTGATGTGCTATGTTGGTAATACTAAGGGCCTGTTTCACAATCGACAAGTTAGTTCGAAGTAGCTTACTTTGCAGATCAATTGACATATATTTCATGTTACAACTGTCAAATTTTACTTACTTGTCGATTGTGAAACAGGGCCTTAGACTAATATTATTCATATCTATAAGTAAGCCTTTAGTGTAAGTCTTTTTTTTAATGGGACATTTTCACCGCGAAGAGTAGCCTTCATCATATCCCCCGATGCCCAATGCTGAGCTTAGGCCTCCTCCGAGGATCTCCACAGGCTGCGACAATATTTGTAAAGAAAGAAAGAAAACCATTTATCGACTTCGCAGGTGCATTGTTAATTACAAACAAAAAACATGAAATTGAAATTAAACAAAAGTCAAAATAATAAATGTTTGCAGAAGGCATCCCCGCGATCTATTCTTATCAAGATGTGGCCATAAAATATATAATCGCTTGGATTGATTTCATACACACCCTTGTGTCTATATACACATTTAGTAGTATAAACGATAAAATCAGAATCACCACTAACCCTTAGTGCTCTCTTAGGAACCGCGGAAATCATATCACAATTATTTCGGTATTCAACCAGAGATTGGCTTTAGGAAAACGATTCTTGAGATTCACAGTTACATACAAATATTACTGCTATCCTAACTAATGTTATGATGTATGAAAGCAAAAGTGAGTTTATTTGTTTGTTACACGCCTAAACCAATTTTTTGCATAGTTAACTCAACCAATTGTTAAAAATTGTTACTCTACAACTTTGGTGAGAGAAAACATTGAACTACTATTACTAGCGTAAGAGAAAACGTGCTTTTTCCTAACGGAATAAGGTTAAAAAATTATTTGAGTCCAAGTTCTTCTCTCTGCGCGCGCGTGTTAATTCGGTCAAAAATAGTTTTTCGTCGATTTCCAAAAGTTTGCGATTTTAGATTCGGTGGTTGTTTTATTAGGAGTGATTGATTGATCAGCATGATAATTAGCCATTAGTAACAGTTTTAGTTACTAATGGTTAATTATCAGTCTGATATTGTACTGTATTGTGTTGTATTGTACTATTTTATTAGAGATCCGTACGAAAATTACAATAATGTATCCCAAGGTTTCAAAAATTTGCTTTTAAAAAGTCATTATTTGACGTACTCTGTTATTTCAAATCATTAAAATTTTGATAGTCATTTAAAGACATCAACGCGAACAAATAGAATTAAACATATGTGGAATTTGAACACCCAGGTGATATGACGGCAGGTGATTTTAGAAGACAAAAATGTAGAATTAAATCACCCAGTTGATATCACCTAGGTGATCATAGTGGATTAAGCCATTAAGCCACGGATAAAAGCTAGTCAAAATAAAGCACGGCCCAGAATCATGAAAAGTGTTTATAAAAACAAAATATTCTTACGTGCAATTATGCTTTTGTGTTGCTGAATGAGTAAAATGTTCGCCTCCCAAATTAAAATGCCACTTAGCTCTGGAGCCTCTTAATTTTCTCCGACAAAGACACGAAAAAATTCCGCCCTTCAACTTCCATACAGCGTTAACAGAGGGTATTACAAATACATCTTTTGTGTGTTCGATTAAATTGGAATACGAATAGGCACTTCATTCAACTGCGTATTGGACGGTTGAACATTTCCCTTCTTAAATACAAAAGAGATACACTTCAAAATTGAATTAATTTTTATATCAACTAATATTTAATTAACGTACGTGAATAATGTATAGAAAAGAGACGAACCTGGCAATGTCGAGAGACCGATGAACGGAGAAAGTGATTCAATCATACTGCTCAAGGTTTTGGCTTAAGTTTTACAGCCGGCCGCCTGCCTGACACCAACCCTCTTCGGACCAAATGTAGGACCAAAGAGGATTCTTTGGTCTACCTAAACACCTAGAATACAATTATTATTATAATGTTAAGTTTTATTATGAAACACAGTACAAGTGAAATCGAAATTTTAATTGCTGCAGCTGGGAGAGACATTTAAACTATTCATAAGACGATAGCAGCCTCTCCAGGTGTTCCTGATGCTTATTCCATAAATTAAACATCGATGCCACCAATATATTCGATTTACAATTGAATTGTGGCTATAGCGCGATAAGCCACTGCACTATTTATTTATTAAGATCACCAACAAGTTCACATTAACACAGTTAATGACAAATACATATAATAGTGCAGGATGCTAAATGCAAACTTAATTATAGGTGACAACTGCATGCAACATACAACAACTATCGAGCTTATTACATGCTCCCTGGCAATGTATTGACTTTGAATCTTTTCTCATTTTACAGGACGGGTCGATCGAATTCGAGGAGTTCATTCGTGCTCTTTCGGTGACGTCACGGGGAAATCTGGACGAAAAACTGCATTGTAAGTTATAAATACCGTAACTATGGTATTGGTTATGGAAGCGTCGTATCTGTATTACTGACAGGTTAATCCCTAAAGGTAAAGTGCATTTACTGAGTCTCAAAATAGGATATCGAAGTTGTGGAACAGTAGTCTTCTTCTTCCCACTACCCTTATCCTACTCTAAGTAGGATGAAACAGTAGTAGTTTCTGGATTTCCGAATCAATTGTATAAATTCTTCTATATTGACAATGAAAGACATAGGCTCGCTACAAATGTCTTCAAACTACTTCTAGCATACGTCAGATAATTCTAAACGCAAGAGAACTAAACATTGCATTATGATAAAATGCTTACCTAAAATTAATTTATAATAATATTAATTTTTCCTTCCATTCCAGGGGCATTCCGCCTTTACGACGTAGACAACGATGGGTACATCACGCGGGAAGAAATGTATAACATAGTCGACGCGATCTACCAGATGGTGGTAAGTACCATAATTATACCAACATTCAATAGCCTAGGCACCCATTGAAGTTAATGTTCTATTTAACCTTGTTTGTTGATAGTTTTTCATTCTGTTGCTGTATTTTCTTCACTGACCTAATTTTAGACATGATCAGAAATAAACTTTAAGAGGCGCCCTCTGTTTTCTAACGTTCTTAAATCAACGCTCGCGATGTTGGTGCAGAAACATAATGTATAAATAAACATACCATGTATTATGTACTAGTGCAATCTAATCTGGTTCAAACGTCATCATCAAGGGTACAGGCCATCCCTATGGATAGAAGAATATAGGTCACAAAATAAAAGTCCTGCTTGCCATCGTCAACACAGCTTCTATTTATTATTATTTAAATCAATTTATTGTTGACTACAAGATCATACTAATTAACATTATCTTTTATATACTAGTAAAAGTATTTAACTAAGTGTTCACTGAATTATAGGCCGCCATTGCATGCAATGCTAAATTACTTAGGGGCTGTTTCACAATCGACTAGTAAGTTCTGGGTAGCGTACTTGGCAGATCATTTGAAAGTTGTAATATTAATATATGTCAATTGAACTGCCAAGTAAGCTACCCAGAACTTACTTGTCGAATGTGAAGCAGGCCCTTAATGTATTCAAGTATTAAGGTCCAATCTCCCTATATTCTTCCATCCATAAGGAAGACCTGTGCCCCAGCAGTGGGGACATTGAAAGGGCTGGTGATGGTGATGATGAAAATCTTGAAAAGACTACAGACAGCCACTCGTCCATCGGATACAAACCTTGTGTGCCGTGTCGTGACGGCAGAGTAGAATACAATTATCACCACCCCAAATCTCTCTCGTGGGTGTCGTACAAGGCGACTAAGGATAAATCAGTGATGAGAAATGGGCAGCAGCGTTCCTCTATCACCTAGCAATGTACTGCGACTTTTGTGCCCGATAAATGGCAATAAATAACCTATTACATGAGACTTTACATAGTTGGCGAGACGAGGCATATAGGCGTGATTTATGTATGTGTATGGGTACGTTACAGGGTCAAACGCCGCAGCCGGAGGATGAGAACACGCCACAGAAGCGCGTCGACAAGATCTTCGACCAGATGGACAAGAACCACGATGACAGGCTGACCCTCGAGGAGTTCCGCGAGGGCAGCAAAGCCGACCCCCGCATTGTCCAAGCGCTCTCCCTTGGGGGCGATTAATCGACGGTCATTCTCTCGCCGGACTTCACATTTACTTAAGAGAGCACCACACTAACGACGCCGCGTGTATACACGACCTCAAAACTTGTTTCGACTTTCCATACCCTTGTCGACTTCGCTCGTGTGATCGAAGCTTAGGGGTATGAAACAACGGCCGATGGAACAAACGGAATTGACACGCTATCAAAATTTAAGACACCCGTGATTGTTTAACGTTAAGAATTGAAACATGTGCCTGAACGTAGGTACTCTAGTCGTAGTTTTAAACTCGTCAGTGTCAATTTTGATTGTTCACGGCTTGTGATATTGTTGCTGGATACTTGGTATTTCGGCTTCAATTTAGCGGGGGCTCCCTGCAGATGTATGTGTCGTACAAAGAGAATTAACCTTAAAAATAAATAACCCCTATAATATTATGGAAGTTACACTGAAATCGTATTTTTTTTATTAATAATTGGCAAAAACTCGACACGCTTCTCTTAGAGCGCTCTCTGCGTCTTCTAAGAAAAATTTTGTTAAACTTGAACATGCTTACTTGAAAAAAAGTAATTAAAAATCAACAAGTCTTTTTTATTAGACACGCGGCGATTGTTGAATTGGTTATGTAACTAATATTTGCCAATATGACTACTGGAAAAGCGCGAGGCTTTATTATTTCCAGGTACACACAGCATCACAACACTATTGCTTGTTACGGAAAACAGAAAGGTTGTTTGTTTCCATTATCTCTGTCACGTATAGCTTGTGTACCCGTTATATCATTTTTTCTTATATCTCTTTCTTCTCTCTCTCTCTCTCTTATATCATTTCAACATTCACGCGGATATAAAGGAGGGGGTTAAAGTAATGTAGTATGTGACAGAATTCAGGGCACCTATGAGATTATTGTATTGATCTAGTGAAATGGGGCACAGCAGTAAAATTACCAATGGCAGCTTGCCAACTGCCTCAGCTGGGCTGTTCCGAAAATATGAGCGCCCATACCAACCTGCCAATACGGACTCGCTGCTGCCAATTAAATGCGAACAAGAAAAAATGCAACACAAATGCTTGGCTCAGAAGTCCAGATAAATAACTAGATACTGCATTAGAAACGACTAATAGTTCCAGAAGCTCCGATAAAACAATTTCTAACCCCATCACTGACTCAATTTTCTCTGGGACTCTGAATTTTGGTACATTGTGGTTGTTGGTGTTGTAAATATTATTATAATTTACCTAATCTAGTCGTGTGTTTGTTGAGCGTGTGTCGGATCTGACGTATACCTCGCCATATAACTCGTGTTGGCAAATTTAAAATTGCTCCTAAATCAAGTAAATGTTGAACAATGCTATCGCTGCTGGTTCTGCTTCGGTATTAAATATAAGAGAAATAGGATTACTAAGAATGCGTTAGACAAAAGCAATTACTGAAACCCAATTGCTAATACAAGCACAAGGAACTTTGGCCGTCAAAATCTTCTAGGAACTTCTGGATTAATGAGGGGTTTCTAATGAGGCCGTTGTAGCGTCTAACGTCTTCTTAGAGTGGGAATAATTTTTGGATCTTGGAACGTACACAGCGTAGGATTTCCGTGCGAGAGATGATTTGGCTTTCAGAGCCAACTATACTGTACAAACTTCTATTAGTGCACTGCAGTAATGTTTTGTACTTTCATGTCATCGTAGATAAACTCTAATACTCAATATATACGTGTAACTTGGAACACTAATAATTTAACTATTAAATCTTATATACTCTTAAAGAATAAAGTTCATGTTAAAGGTATTCATGGAAAATCACTTAGACAAACTTGTTTAGTATTGTCGTCAAACTTGCAACCTACCTACGATAATTAGTCGCCAGTTGGCGTGTAAATTCAAACGCATAAGAATTTTGTTACAACCACATGCTAGCTGCTTAATTGTTTCATGTTCTTAACTACGAAGAAGATATTCTTAGATGAATATTGACTTACGCAACGTTTATTATGCTCCCCATTGTACCGATTGACCGTTATCTGATGTAAACGTTATTAAGGATTTAATGTTATCGTTAAAACATTGTTAGGTTTTTAAGAGTTGCGCCCCACTAAAATTTAAAATGCATTTTAAGACAATGACTTTAAAATTTTTATGTACATATTTTTTGGGTTTTTACAGCCCTCTCTGGATTGTTAATGAAATATTGTTCTAAACCGAGTGGCCAGGCCATCGTAACGAAATAATTCTTTTTTAATTATATGTATTTGTATATTTAATACATTAACTGCACCACATTACAGTCGCGATTCCCATAATTTTGAAACTTATGAAAAAAATAATTTTACGAATAAAATTAGGATAAAGCAACGTTAATTCAATTTACTCAATGACTATTTTATTTTGGATGTCTTGTAATACGAAAGGATTTTATTAGCGGAAAATTGTTTTCGCTATTTTAGTACCTACATATATGGGTAGGTACGCTAAATCTAAGTACGAACGAGACAAGCAGGCGTTGCCTCGTCGAGTTTTAAAAATGTGACAAATAAATATCTTTAACTACGTATGTACTTTGTTCATGAAGTTTAACCACGTTAGAATGGTAGTGAGAGGTAGTTTGTGAAATCTTCATTTTCATATAGCAGGAGGTACCTACTCGTTTCTACGACAACTGTCTATCTTCTGACCATTTCGCATTATCCAAAGAGCACTCACTATTCTTTATACTTGACGCGTCTTTGCCAAATTTAGTGTACAAATTACTCTTTCAGAACATGTAGATTCAACATCTCTCTCCATCCTTCTTGGCGAATTCTGAAAACATATATTTTGGAGGACTTTTGGATATTTCCGTTAGCGACTCAACATAATGTACTTACTTAGTGATCTAACGTTAAGAATCAACTTGTCGTGTAAGAAATCTAATCGCAGCTTTATACAATTGTTATCTTTTGCTTAAACTACTAAAACTTTCTTATGATACTTGTAAAGGATTTCTATGAAACTATTCGCTATTTGTATAAGGTGTGAGCTATTGTTGCGCCGAAAGTTTGCTCCTATATTAAGAGAGTAGGTTTCCTTACGGTAGTATTGAATCGCGAGTCAATTTGTCATTCGACATTGTTTGTAGAGGTTAAGGTGCGTTTTTCAAACGAACTAGCGTAGAAATGATAATGGTCGTGGGCTGTGCATTTGAATAGGTGTAAGAAACGAACCGTACGGCGCAAGGCGAAGAATTGACATTTTAACATTACCTTCTTAATATACATATTTTGTGCTTAAAAATGTTATTTTCTATGCGAGTTTGTTCTCTAATAATATCAATGTTTAGTTACAAAAACTCTACAGCATTACCTATATTAAGATTGTTGTATAACCATACACATAACGTAAGCAACTACCTACATTTATAGTAGCGGTTAAATACTCATATACTAAATTGTACCAATACGTAAATAGATTTACGTATACCTATCTACACATGTGTTAAATCTTGCACTCTTCGATGTATTCAGCATGACAATTACAAGGATAATAACGGCAAGCCTGCTACGGAACTATAAAAGGCAGTTAAATTCAGTTTGCATAAAACTGTGAAATAAATCAAAGATATATCTCTCATCTAAAACCATCAAACCAACATGGCCACTTAAATTTTTATTATACCGTAATAATTTCCAGATAATTGGGATAACTTTTAAAAACCAGAAATTACAAAAGAACAAACGCGTACGAAAGTTTTTGAAATAACGGTTTGCCGTTAGCTTATCTTTGCGTCCGAAAATAAAGTTTGGCTTATTGTATCTAAGAAATTATAATCTAATACTTAAATGCAAACATTATCTATAGGTCTTTATGGTTTGATATCCACGTAATCTTAAATGTTCTAAACAATTTATTATATAATCTATCACATTATATTGAACTCAGCTTATTATATATATCTATGACCGTATTAATTTTTATTCTAAGATCGTGGTAGTGACTCGAAGTCGAAATATTATTTTTGGGAAAATTGTTTATTGTTTAAAGTGTTACGTACCCTTGACGAAGCCTTGAAATTTTTATTTCTTAATAACTCTCTTTGCCATAAAATTTCATTGGATACCACGCTTTGTACCTATCCAACTCCAATTTGTTTAGTCTTTATTATATATGCCTATAGGTACTCTACTTTTGTGTACATAGTAAATATTATTCGCCTACATACTTTACTAGATATTACAATATTCACTTTTAATAATAAATGATGATTAATAATAAATGAAGTTGAAATTAAACTGTTGTTTATTTTCTATCCTTTACTTACACCAAATTAAACTAAATTGTTAATTCATAGAGTTACTTCTTCTATAGATTTGACTCTATGAAAAAGTGTAATTTAAAATAGCAATTTTTTCAGCATCCCTTAAAAAGTTGTCTATTTTAAAGACCAGTCTCTATCTATAAAACCAGGGGGCCTAGACAAAGTAACACACCGACAAAGATAACGAAGTTCGATAAAGCAAAATGTATGGGATTTGACGCAAGTCGTCGTAAAATCACGTGACCAAAGTAGTCTTCGTAAGTTCCTAGTTATGTTGGTAGCGCAAGCTAAGACGCCGTAGAAACCAAAGTAATATGGCCGATCGTGACGAACTTCGACACGTTATCGTTATGAAACGATTGCCACTTGGCTACGGGCCCTGTAGTCAATCTATTCAAACGAATAGAATACAAATGTCAAATTTTGACATCTTATCTTACATTTGACGTTGTGTCCAATCTAAGATCGCCATGTTGTTGTCTCTCCAATACGTCAGTTTCATACATCCATATTCTATTCGTTCGAATACATTGGCGACTTGTCTGGAGGGACTGTAGCCTATTCGCTGACTTTTTTGACACTTGAGAGTGATAATCACTGAACTATTTACTGATCCATTACTACTTTACTATAACGCAATTTTGACACTTGTCCTGTGAATACAGAAATTGATAAGTAAATAGTCCGGTGATCATCACTTTCAACTCTCAAAAAAATTTTGCGAATAGGCCTACTGGTCTACACCAGCCAGAGAATGCTGGAATTCAAGGCTCCAGAAACCTGCAAGGTGCCAAATATATAGATTGGATAAGTTAGAAATATGACCTAAGAAAAGAAAATAGCATTCTCAGATTTAAGAAGGCTTGAGTTGGCAGCCAATGTTATTTGGATGAAGTTTAACAAACGAAAAGGATGCACAATATATAATAGATACAATAGAATATACAACTTATTAATTTATACCCAAAACAGACATTTTATAAAGAGCCAAATTGCTAAACTATTGGGTTTGGATTTGATCCTTTCCGCGTCCATTTAACAGTTTGGATGGCTGAAAATATATGAGAATATTTAAGATTCTCGTATATTTATAGTAATAATTACGATAATAGTTAAATAAAAACAACAATTCAACGGTCATCTCTATTTATTTCAAATACAAAATTATGGTGTGTCTTATAATATTTTTCACTGCACAACTTCTACATATTTGGTGAATGGTAAGCGCGTGGCTTAGTTATAATGTAGGCTCTAAGCAACAACATAAATAATATGTCAGTCACAATCAATAAATACATCATAGCGCACCAATCTGGCATCATAGCGATATATGGCTTTATCATATTGTGTTTTACTGCCGCACTAAGATACGTCAATTAACGTTAATGAGTATTTAATGTCCAAAATTTGCATTCAAATCTAGACCATAGACCCAGCAAGAATAGCTACTACGATTTGAATTGTCATTTTTTGACGTTAAGTACTCATTAACGTTATTTGACGATTTGACGTCTCTGAGTGCGGCAGTTAGTGTTCATGCTAGCCGGGCTGGGGGCCTAGCCTATCCAAACGCATAGAATACAAACGTCACCAGCCAACGATACAACGTTTCTATCGAACAAATGTCAATTTTTGACAACTTCCACCCAATTTTTGACACGCACGACGGTCGCCATGTTGTGTTCTCTGTAAACCTACGCCAGTTTCATACGTTTATAAATTGGCGAAATCATAAAGGAAACGCTATAGAAAAAAGAAGAAGTACAATTGTAAAACTGGCGCTGGTTTTTTCTATTCGTTCGAATAAATAGGACACTTGTCTAGAGAGGCTGGTGTATTTGTATGTATGTGTGCTTTGACATATCCTAACGGATATTTATTGCCTGGACGCTCGAATCACACATACACATACGATGCGAAATGCATTTACAATAAACTTAAAATCAATTATCGTAAAAAAGGCATCAATATTGTTGAAGTAGTTTGTGAGTTCAGATTTTAACCAGACATGGGGAAAGGTTTAATTATACTACTTAAAACAGACTTTACACTCAAAACACAGATCAAATACATACCTAAAGAAACTATAATTAACGCATCACAATCTTCCTTAGAACAATTAACAAGTTATAGAATACTTAGATGACTCCGCAACGGGCTATCAAAAATTGCATTGTAATAACATTCCTTAAACAATCTTTGCTTAATGGCATCACGAACTCACTATTACATAAATCGTAAGGTAAAACACAGCACATCCTAAAAAAGGCATACCAAAATTTAAATGCACGAACTCCTACATTGTGTAAGTTAATGCAACAATATTGTGTAAGTCATTGTGATTATTAATCTTGTTATTTTCAATTGATTATCTCTTAATAATCATCCCATAAACAATACTATCATAAAAACAACAATAAGAACGTTTCTATTTGTTTATTAACATAAACTTAGATGCTCTTTAATAACGAAGTTCAGATTTTTGGACGGAACCCTAATAACGAAATATTTCTGACCTATGATGATATTCACACTAAACAGGTAACGGGATCAATGCCGAGCAGTGGTCCTAAAACCACTCTCGTTTCAATTTGTCCAAAGTTTTCAGGTGCACCTTAAGGTTAAGTATTAAGATCTATGTTCGATGTCGATATCTTTTCGACAAAACTTGGTAACGTGTCTCATTAACTAGAGGCATGTTCCCCGATTTACCGCTTAATTTATTGTCTACTTTAATTGTAAGCTGTAAGAATACAACCTTTCACTAAAGGTATTAAAATGACGAGATCACTTTCGAATCGAGTCATTCTATCCTATTTCATGATAATAAAGTAAGTACCTACTTACAGTATGCTTATAACCTGTTTACATCTTTGTTAAACTTTATATTCCACAATCCGTCGGAAATAATTTTCAGAGTAGAAAAACACTGGATGTAATTTTGGGTAATCGTCTTTGTACTATTCAAAGGCGAGACGAAAACTCTTAACATGTCATGGATTCACCGTGCGGGCGCCCACTGCGCCGTTTCCATAGTGTAGCAGTCAGTGACAGCGCTTGGGACTTGTGACCCAAGTGTAGGTTTACGGGATCCCTTCACAACATGTCAATACTCACCACCCCTACTCTGCAAAGCCATATTTGGTAAGATTCCGTGAGAGCCGCCTTAGACACACGTTACAGTCTAGAACTTACTAAAGCTCTAGACAAGCCAAGGTCTTTTAGTAATGAATATAGGGATTTAGCTGGTATATCTCTCGCTCAAATCTTTGGCGGATGTACGGTGGATACGACTATGCCGGCTCCCATTTCCAACAAACCTGGCTACGCTTACTTGCTTCAACGAATTCATGTTGTGTACGATGTTGAAACAGTTCAATCGCAGCTATACATTCTAAAATCTTATCGTGTCAAATAATAGCGATGTCTTTATATACAGGACCTTGACTTTTTCAGAAACTGACTATGTCATGCTTAGGTGTATCTAAATATCCCTTTATTATTCTCATCCATTGGTCCATTCTATCGTTTTAATTAAAATTCTGAATTTCAACTTTTTCGTTACAAACTTATTTAACATCTAATATTACTTATATTCTTTTCTCGTGCTTTCTGTGGTCGTATAATCAGCAATATTTAACTTACTAACCCGTAAAGGAGTTCATTACCGTAATTATTTTACATTTACAACCAGCTAATGAACTATCGGACACAATCTATTGTATTGTATGATTATGATACGTTTATTTTAAAATAAAGATTACAATAATAAATTATTGTTCAATAAACTTCTATAGCCGTTTCCGCTGAATACGGCCACAACGAATCTATGAAAAAATAAACAAAATTCACATAATGAGCGTTTCTTCAGGTACAATAGCTGTGATGAACGCATCATGCATAAAACTATAAACTACGCATTTTTTGAGCACCATACGCTACACCATGAGAGGGCCACGAATTCTTAATTTCTTTCAAATGAGTGCCTATTAATCATAAATGGCATAAGTTTATTAAGCAAATAAAAATATACATTCTCATTCAATAAAACTACTTACACTATTATCCATTGACATACTAGGTATATGACAAAATCCTTAATTGGTAAACTAATGAACATTCCGTGCGTGAGTAGAAACAATCCATAACTAAGATAATTTAATTGACATTATAAAATAGTCTTAACATAATTTGCGAAACGTGGGTGCTAGTTCACCTTTGCCTACCCCTTCGGGGATATAGGCGTGTTTTATGTATGAATGTATAAAATAGCAACTCTCCAATTCGTTGAACGAGTATAAATATAATATGATAGTATAAATATAATATAATAAACGTATATAACATTTTGTTTTATTATTAATTTAAAAACACTAAAGATCCAAGTGCGCCTTATACGAATTTCTAGCTTTTCATTGACTAGAAGCAATTATATTGCAAGGTTAATATTAAGCCTTGAATAGCGATTTGTTATTTCAATTACTATTAATACTATACAAAATTAATTATGGTGCACTACCAATCGAAATCATCTGGAGTGGATACAATATATTTTACCTTTCATATGGGCCAGACGTTATCAAGCTATCCAATTCATTTTGATTCAAAATAGGTATCCATCACACCGGAAAGGTTCTAGTGATAAATGAATTCATAGAAAAGTAATGGCAAGGACCTTACTCAGGTTTGACAGCCGGCCACCTGCCTGGTGATGTGATCAGTACCTCTTTGGGCAAGTTGTTGTTGGTGGTTTGTCTTCCACCATTTGGGTGCCCAAAGGTGCTTATTCTACACCGGGCAATCTCTCTTGGTCTCTTTTTACAACATTTCTGGGGAGAATCGTAGCTTCCTGTTATGCCTATGGTATCTTTTCGCTCCCAAACCGGAGGGCCTAGCCAAATTTCTTATCTATTCGATTCTAACGCATAGAAAACAAAAGTATGAAACTGACGATGGTTTTCTCTGTAACACGTCAGTTTCATACATTTGTTTTCTATGCCTTTGATAGATTGGCCACTTGGCTAGGGGGGGCAGGGGTGCTTCCCGAACCGTGTTGACGATTGGGAAATATCATTATTATATAATTCATTCTGGCAATATTCGTTGGCTCATTTACTACTAACTTAACCTGCTAGTTACCGTGGACTATTCGGCAACCTAAGTTTTAAATAAATTTACTATTTCTACTCAGAGAATAACATTCCAATAATACCGTTATTAAAGGACAAGCAATAATGGAAGTCTAGTATCTGCACTAATCCTGTTAATACGGTTCACATTAGTGACATAGATATTTTTAGGTTTTGGTGTTGCCATAAAATAAAATTGCATATGAACTTTTGCATTACACATACTTCACGTGTAAGCCGCAATAGTGACACTACACTGCATCCATATTCGTGAATTGAAAGTAAGGTTAGCTTTACTTCGCACGTCGAACTGAAGAGAATTAAGTCTCACTAGTTCTAGATGCATTTGCAAATGTTTAACATATTCAAGAAAAATAAAACTAAGAACTTGGTTGTATGAGCATAAGTTTTCCTTTTTAGGGCAGCCTAAGGGATCACCCTTTTGCTGTACTAAAAAGGAAAAATTAAACAAACTTTCGGAAAAAGACTGCTTAGAGTGAGCGCCATCTACCTACTCATTTTATTATTGAAAAAATCGGTTAGGTCTATCTAAATAAAATCGTTTGTCTATATAATTTGTAGTTTAGGTTTGGTAAGTCGATGCCAATGGCTAAACCAAATTCAATATTTTAAGTAACTTTATTGATTTTGTTACTCGATTAAATTATATTTGACAGTCGAACAAAATATGATGAATAAAAATCTCAGAAGTCTGATGAATGGGCTATACAGAAAAATAATTCTCACAACGACGATCACACACATCGACGGTCGACGATCGAACGAGTGAGAACATATGAATTACAACGATCGCAATGCTGTTGCGGCGTAAAAACAAGCGCCCATCAGCCTACCTGCTATAAGAGTTCTTTAACTTTGAATATTGATATACACTGTACCTATATACATAAATATTGCTTTTTATTCTGTGCTTTTTGTGGTTGGTGTTGCCGTTTCGAATAAATCCATAGGTAAATCCAACAAAAGCTTGAATGTAGGATAAAACTTGAAAATTTGTTTAGCACCTGTCCTCTGTCACTTAAAGATATCACATTTTATAGGGCAATAATCTTTCTCATCGGTTTTGAACCTTATTACAAAGATTTAAGGCTCGAATGATGGTGGCAACTAATTTACCACTGCCCTACAAAGGTTTGGCTGATCTCTCTCTATTTTTCTCTATCTTTTTCGCTTAGGATGTAGTCTTAAAGCTGGCAAAATATGCCTCATGTAAATAAATGATCTATTGTAATGTGAATTGACTATTATAAATAACGATTTCCATAAAACTTCCCATAGTTAACTTGTTGTAAAACTATTATCAATTTTTATGTGTATTTCTGCAAGTCTACATAATCGTTGTAAACAAATCATAACATCCACTGACTCGCAACAGTGTTTACATACTCAACTACAATTAAAACTCTTCAATAAATACTATAGCAACAATAACATCTATTAATCCATTTAAATACTATAATGTAGTTCGGATGTTAATTATCAACAATTAATTTTAAATCACACAACAAGATTGAACTATCGTAATATTGCTAAGCTCTTCATCAACTCTTCATATGTGGCAAAACTTAAAGGAAACAATATATTGAAAGGCACCGCTTGCTCATAGTATTGAGGTACAACATAAGCGTTGAAGGCAAAGTCCTAATTCTGGAGACAATATTTCCATTCTCAGATACAAAAGAGACACAACTCTAAATTGCATTTCTGCAACATTATGTCTTATTACCACAAATGTAGAACACACAGTGTTATTACAAAAAAAAAATTCAATCAGATAACAGATTAAGATCACACATCATAAGGGGTTCCGAGACGGTCAATCAGCTAGAATCAAACACAGTCATTTCCTGTGTGTTTCAGTTCTGTTGCTAGGTCAAACAAATCAAACAGACATAAAAATATTTCTTTGAACTAGCAACGGAACAGAAACACACACAGAAAGTGAACATGCTAGACTCAAGGTGATTGACCGTCTCGGAACACCTTTACACTCTTTTGTAATCATTGTCCGCTTGCCCTGTACCCAGGTTATCTGAGACCAGCGCAGTTAGCTTTATACCTCCATCCATCTCAGTCAGCTGTCATAAAACCATCCACTCCCTTGTCATTTGTATCATCTTTCTGAGGTCTTTCACTCCACCCACTAACATCCATTCTCTTTTCTCTTTTGCTTGCATGCTTATAATCTCTTCTCATTATGCCTATACCAGCTGCCTTCCTTTTAGCTTTTCTGTTGCAAGTGATATTTTCATGCTTCTCTTTATACAAAATATAACAGAAATAACACACACCTAGAATACTAGTTATGCTAACCAAGTCATATAAATATTTTTGTGTCATTAAAAATATAAATTGTAAAAATGTTTGTTTTGTTCCCCATACAAATTGAGCGGTAAGTTAAGCAAATTGTATGGAAAGTTACAATATCTCTTTTTTAGTTTTGAATTTTTAAAATCACTATAGTTTTTATATAATTAAGACAGCATGGGTTCAGGGCGTGCGTTATTTCCGTAACATGTTGTACACTCTTACACTTTTTTGTAATAACACCGTCAATGTCTCTAACTGTCGCACAGAGACGTCAATTTGCTTCAATGAGTATTTAATGTCAAAAATTTTCATTCAAATCTAGATCATAGGCAAGAATAGCGACTAGTTTTGAATTGTCATTATTTGACGTTAAATACTCATTAAAGTAATTTGACGTCTCTGGGTGCGGCAGTAAGTATTGTTGCGTCTCCCTTGTCCTAAATAAACGATCTATGCCGGACACTGTCTCAAGAACTCAGAGTCGAAGTAAGCCACGGTCACCGTCATATCATCCCTGAACATCCGACTCACGTCCGGCGAAAGACTAAGCAGGTGCGCCAACCTCGCGTGGTCCACTCCATACTCAGTATCGCCTATAGCGTGACGGATCAAATGAGTAGCCGCGTTCCGGTCTTTGGGTTTGCTCTTCAAACTCTCTTTCCTATGCGACAGCAACTCATTTATATCGCCCAACTGAATACTTTTCTTCGGCAGCTTGAGCGGATTGAAGAACACCTTGCCCTTCATGTGCTCCCCTACCAGCTTCACCGCTTGCACCGGCGTCATCATGTCCCACAAGCCGTCTGAGGCTATGATCAAAAATTTGTCCTTCGGCGTGAGTCTGTGGTAGTAAATGTCCGGCAAAGCGGTTAGGTACGGTGGGGTGTGGTAGCTTTGCGGTATAGCTTTGGAACCCACCAGGGGCACCGCTACCTTGGTCAAAGTGTCCACGGACCATTTGTACCTATAGTCTCCCAGGCTACGTAGTGGGGCCAGCTCACCCAGCAACCGATCCCTTCTTATCACAGTTCTTCTTTCTTCGTCCGGATGCTCACCCCAAATTCTCTTGAGCTCATCAAAGTTCTCAGTGTTATGTTCCTTGGTGATTTTCTTTGCTATCCACTGGTTGTCTTCTGTTAGAGTGCCCAACACCGCGTTGCAATCACCAACATTGGCCACATACATATGGGGCCCATCGATGTGTGTAACACATGCAACCGCTCCAGACAAAGCCACTGATAAAGTTTTAGGGTTTATAATGCCAGTTAGTTTGTGGGGGTTGATGACCTCTTTAGACAGGTCCTCGTCTAATTTCATTATAGCCTTCTCTAATGAAGAGCGCACATCTGAGCCGTGTCTGGGATCATCTGATAGTTCTAATAAATACTGTTTAAAGCTATTCTCGTACATTAGTTGTAAATCTTCCACAATTTGCACCTGAAAATTATTTATTATAAATCAGTCAGGGACACAAGAATTTTGTATTCTTATGAATAATATGACACTTGGGTCAATCTAACTTGTAATAGTTATTTTTTTAAATACTGATTCTGTTTATCGGTATGGCCGTGTGGTGACGGCAGAGTAAAATACAATTGTTACCACCCCCATCTCTCCCGTGGGTGTCGTACAAGGCGACTAATGGTAAAGACAGCAATGAATAATGGGCAGCAGCATTCATCTTGTACCATCAAGCAATATACTTGATGTGCCCGATAGATAGCAATAGGCTCGCCACCTATTACATGGGACCTAGTTAGATTGGCGATAAGTGGATGTTAATTCACCTCTGCCTACCCCTTAGGGGATTTAGGCGTGATTTATGTATGTGTGTGTATGTATGTTTATCGGTGCGGTCGAAGAAGCAGTAATAGTTTAGCCCTCTTAATTTGTGATTGTGTGATGTGATGTTAGATAACTCATTGGATGGGGGACCCAAACCAAATACATATATATGTCGTGGCCAAATCGTAGAATTGATCATTTCATGATGTGGCCGACCATTTCATGAAATGGTTGCATTTCATGAAGTGGCCAGCCAACGCTGACCATATCGTTGAAACGTCAACGTTTAATGATATGTCCATCCACGTTTGGCCATATCATTAATGTAGTTAATGTTTAGTATTTTTACGTTACGCTCGTTTTTTGAGTGACTTAAACCGTATAATTCTAGTAATTTGGTGTTGTAACGACATTTCCCTTTATTTTTATCTTCCATTACAACATTATTACAAGTTTATTTATTATGATAATTGTCCGCCGCCATGATGCATCACAAAAACAAATCGAAATAAGCGCCTCTGACGGTGGTTAATGTAACTATTTTACGATATGATTAATAAAGTTTGGGTCATATCATGAAATAGCCATGCGTTTGGCTGTTCATATCGTTAAACGTTGTTTATTCATTGATCTGGCCAGACCATTATCATGATATGGTCAGGTTTAGTAGGCCATTTCATGAAATGCCACCATTTCATGAAATGGTCGGCCACATCATGAAGTGATCAATTCTACGATTTGGCCACGACATATACATAAATCACACCTACATCCAAACCAAACGGATTATATTAGGGGTTTAAGTATCAAATTGCCGTTTTGTATGAGGAATTTAGCGAAAATTCATTTTTCCATACAAACATATCTACGATTTTTTAAGATTTGTTGCCAAACTAAATTTTTTAATTTTATGGGTGTTTTTAGACAACATTAAGCTATAGGATACCCAGAGAATTTTTTTTATAATGGAGACAGACTGGTGTCCGAGTCCGTGGATCTAAGTGGTACTTAGGACGAGCTGTTATTGAAGATTTATTGGTAGTGAAAGAAATAAAAATAAGATAAAATTTTATACATATATATAAGTGCTTGAAATGAAGTTTAAAATAAAAAAAGAATAATGGACATAACTATTGTTCTACTACTAAATAATGAGGGAACATCGGCAATTCCATACTTTAACCCCTATTATTAATTTCATATTTGCTCATAAGGGACATTAGCCGGTGACCCTTCTGCACCAAACCAGAATGGAGGGCAATGGCCGCCCTTACTCGCTATATTTTCCAGCCATAGGGAAGGACTGTGGCCCAACAGTAGGACATAAAGGGCTGTTGATGGTTCTATTTAAAGACAAAAATAAGTAACACAACTTCAGTAAATTGAAACTCTAATTATTATCCAAAGTGAAAGTAATAACATAACCTTATTGTTATTATTGTTATAACTTTTTAATTTATGACTTTTTACCTTTTCAAGCCATGGCAATAAAGAATTCAGTACTTAGAAATAAGAAATTATAGTACGTAGACAAAGCAGCAATTTTATATTTAGTTTGATTTTCAAATCATAACTAGATAAATATTTATTAGTCTCTATTGCAGTTAGTTGTTTATTTTTATTTAGAGTGCAATATTCTTACTTACTGCATTATTTATTGAGATGGTAGAGTTTCTTGTCATAAATCAAAATATTTACACACAATACTTACTCTATCGTTAAAGGTTTCTAAGAGAGTCCCTTGAGAACTTTCATTAATGTATTTCTTTAAATCTTCTAAAGGCAGAAGTGTGGCCGCTATATAATTCAGCAGTCGCTTTGAGATCACTTGGGCACAAGCCGGACCACCATGACCATCGAAGACACCTAATAACATTCCTACAACAGAAACCAGTTTCAGAAATTGCTTGGTAGGTTTGGATTTTTAAATTAAAAGTGTTTTGCCTATCAAGAAATGATTCATGCTCAATCTACCCTACAAAACACTTAAAATTATTATCATAAAGTAATAATTATTACTTATACACATTTCAGAAAACAAAAGCAATTGAAATGCTTTTGTTTCATGAAGAACAACACAATTTTGTTAAAACAATATTAAATATTAAATTTTATTAAAGATATAAATAAATATATTTCATACTCTTCTCATAGCTGTCTCCTCATTCACATCATTCCACACTCAATCCATACAGAACTAAATTCTCTTTTCACCCAAATCAATGCTATAGAAAACAGCTGACATAAATTGGAAAAAAATCAATACTAAAATCTTTACCTGATGTCATCTTACAGATAGCTTCACTCCTGGTGTCTTCAATGGGATCATTTGATGATAATTGATTAGAGTCATATGATTTGACTGAACCTGTTGTAAACTCCTTGTTAAACTCATTTTTGCGAAGGATAACAGTAACCTGGAATAAGATTTGAATAATATGTATGAATTAAATTTATTATCTAAAATGTATGTATGTAGTTATTTCTTCTATAATTTTATACAGAGCCAGAGGTATATGGATGGATAGAGATTGATCTAATATAATATTTGTTTACACACTCCATTCAGCATTTTTTGTCATAGGTTTGATTATTATTGACCTTTATGATAGAATTGAGCATGCAACCATTTCATTTGTTTGTAAGTATAGTTCTGCCTTTCAAATGTCGGTATGGAGTGTAAAAATCACTTTCCCATATTTTAATATAGCTGACACTGATATTAGAAACATTCCTCGAGCTATTTATCATGCAGTAGGAAGTTATTATTGACTTTGCTTACTTCTTGTGGTGTCGGTAGAACACTTGCAGTATCTTTTTGAGCTTGATAAGATTTCCGAGAGTAATGGAAAAATCGCATGTAATGAGTAAGACTTCGATTTCCAGAGTCTCTGCTCCAGTTACCTAATAATTTTTGTCTCAGCCCAGGATCTAATCTTAGACAAGAATGCACTATAATATTCAAGTTTGAATAACTCATATTTACGGTCAGAAGAAATATTAACGATCCGGCATTCACATACTGCGCTGTGGAATAAACATTCGTAGCAATATACCAAGACTATTTTTAGCAATTTTTTAAGTTTAAATTTTTGAGAACATGTTTGACTTTTCGTTTTGTTGACCACAGACAAGTAAACTTTTATTTTGATAATGACAGTGTTGACAGTACCGGAAAAAAAATCCCCACAGGAAAAACATATCCGTAGACAGAGAAAACTAGTTTTCTCTGTCTACGGATATGTTACGCACATATCGCATAATAATAGTAAAAAGTTCTAAAAAGTATCTCTAAATTTTTTTTTGTACTGGAGGACAGCAAAGGTGTTTAATACTCAAACAACTCCATTTATAATAGCATCGACAAGTAATAAAAGAAAAAGGACCTTTGCAAAAAATCAAAACAGGGACGTGGACATATCTCTTTCGGGGGACAGAAAATCTTTTTCTCTCGCTCTAACTCCCACTAATTGCCGAGACAAAACACTGTCAAGTGGTGGAGAGAGACTTGTCCACGTCCCCGTGCTAGGCCCGCAGCGATAAGTAACAAAATGTCAAATTGTGCTTTAGCATGCACTAAAGAAATTTGACAGTGGTGGGTAGTCTGAAGAGCATTATTTGACCGTGCCTTTATTGTTGCTTTATTGATAGGCCAATGTTGAAGGCTTAGAATATAGAATATTATTCTATATTCTAAGGTTGTAGGTTCAAATTCAGATAGGAACCAACATCTGTGTGATGAATATACAAGATTAAAATCTCGGATCTTACAGAAAATGTTTATTTAATACCTCAAGCAAAGAGAATACAATACTACGTACCAAAGAGTATATAATACACTACGTTTAAGAGTCGGGACTTCAAACAAGCTTTTTGACAATTTTGACTCGCAGTTTAGGCTAAGATCTCGTACCAACCAACAGAGACAGATAAAAAAGTAATGCCAACATACTACAAAAGCAAACTAAGGATGTGGTGTACGCTACAGAATGTGTCGATATCGATAAAAACGAATGGGTAACCCCCCCCCCCCTGCCTTGCAGAACTTGCAGACAGGTTTTTTAATCCTACAAAAGCAAAATAAAAAGCTCTGTTCGTTTGAAAATATTGAGTATTATTCAATTACGTGTAATTATTTAATACAATTTATTTAACAACAAAAAATAAAAGTTATGTTTACAATGTGGAAATTAAATTGTTGGTAATTTTCTGATCTCATATTCTAGGCGGAGTCTTCAGATGTTAGCTGATCGATCAACACACGTTTTTGCAATGTTGTGAAAGCAAGTAAGCAGGACATTTAGATCTGAAATAATAAATAGAGATTAGTAAATATATCGTTTGAGTTTACGTTGGTCATCATCAATTTAATTTATTGTTCACCACTTACAATAGCGGACTATGTGTAACGCGCCCGAAGGTCTGGTTCTGCCCAATCAATGAAATCTGGTTCTGAAATAAAACACTCATTAGCTTCAGGAATTGAGCTATCAAACCATATCGGAAAGATAGGTTTTGTAACTTACCAATACAGGCGCTTATGCGGTTGTAGGCAACGATCACACCCGACGGGCATCGTGTAGCAAGGCGGCAGTCACGCTGTCTTCTTCTTCTAGTGCCTCTTCAATTCGGAAGATAAGCCGTCAGCTTTTTATATTCATCTCTGTCAGTCGGAAACCGAAACAGCTTTTCAACGGGGTTAATGCCGATCCACTCTCATATGCTTTGCAGCCATGACTCTCATCGCCTTTCAACAAGTCACGCTGTGATCTGAAAAATAAGTGGAGTTGAACACAGAAGAACTTTTGATGATGATAATGAGAGATGAACACATGCGAATAATTTTGCGCAATGTTCTGCATTATATTAAAACTCATACAACAAACTTTGTTGTTAATGATGTTAGCTATCTAGTCATGGGAGGTTTTTGTTGTTTTATAAATAACCCTATATATGATATACTATATTATAATATATTGCAATCGACAATATTTATATGTATTTAACTAATGAAACATCTCAAGTACATTTGATACTCAAATTTACGAAAATAGATTTTTTATCGATAATTTGGTAAGTAGTAAGGACATCGCTACGGCGCATATGATTTTTGATTAAAGTGACCGAACTTATTTCTAATTACTTAGCGTTTAAATAATAACATGGAAAACTACTTACCGCTTCTCATCTAGTGGGAATTGGCCATGAAAACCCTCTTTTGGTTTAATTTCCTTTGGTTAAATAAGTTTAGATTTTAGTCAACATATTTCACACCTTTTGTAAAACATTTCGCTGTTATGCACATAAATAAATGACACAAACTAGTAGATATACACTAATGATAAGTCACTGAAGACAATAAATAGGCACAAGATGGAAAACTAAACTAAAACAACGCTTTAATTTATATTTTCAAAACGGCATAGTGACTTAATGACATTAGGGACACACTCCGGCAGCGTGAGACAAGGAAGGTTAGATCGGAAGTAAGAGACAAAACAAGTCGCCATTAAAAATTGCCTAAACTCCATACATTTTTCTGCAGTATGGGAGTTTCGCCAGGCTGCTACGTACCTCAAGTGGCAAGCTGTCAAATAGCCGTCAACGTTATGTTTGCAAGCCGCGCGCAGCCCAAAGAGTATATAATACACTACGTTTAAGAGTCGGGACTTCAAACAAGCTTTTTGACAATTTTGACTCGCAGTTTAGGCTAAGATCTCGTACCAACCAACAGAGACAGATAAAAACGTAATGCCAACATGCTACAAAAGCAAACTAAGGATGTGGTATACGCTACAGAATATCGATATCGACAAAAACGAATGGGTACCCTGCTTTTCATTGCAGAACTTGCAGACAGGTTTTTTAATCCTAGAAAAGCAAAATAAAATCCTCTGTTCGTTTGAAAATATTGAGTATTATTCAAATGTAATTATTTTCACAACTAAATACACAACAAAAATTGCTTAAACTCCATAAATTTTTTCTGCAGTATTGAGTTTCGGCAGGCTGTCTCTACTTACCGCTTCTCACCAATTCCCACTAGATGAGAAGCGGTAAGTAGTTTTCCATGTTATTATATAAACGCTAAGTAATTAGAAATAAGTTCTGGTCACTTTAATCAAAAATCATATGCGCCGTAGTGATGTCCTTACTACTTACCAAATTATCGATAAAAAATCTATTTTCGTAAATTTGAGTATCATATGTACTTGAGATGTTTCATTAGTTTAATACATATAAATATTGTCTATTGCAATATATTTTAATATAGTATATCATATATAGGGTTATTTATAAAACAACAAAAACCTCCCATGACTAGATAGCTAACATCATTAACAACAACGTTTGTTGTATGAGTTTTAATATAATGCAAAACATTGCGCAAAATTATTCGCATTTCTTCATCTCTCATTATCATCATCAAAAGTTCTTCTGTGTTCAACCCCACTTATTTTTAGATCTCAGCGTGACTTGCTAAAAGGTGATGAGAGTCGTGGCTGCAAAACATTAGAGAGTGGATCGGCATTAACTCCGTTGAAAAACTGTGTCGGTTTGAGACTGACAGAGATGAATATAAAAAGCTGACGGCTTATCTTCAGGATTGAAGAGGCACTAGAAGAAGAAGACAGCGTGACTGCCGCCTTGCTACACGATGCCCGTCGGGTGTGATCGTTGCCTGCAACCGCATAAGCGCCTCGTACTCCACTATTGGTCAGTTACATAACCTATATTTCCGATATGGTTTGATAGCTCAATTCCTGAAGCTAATGAGTGGTTTATTTCAGAACCAGATTTCTTTGATTGGGCAGAACCAGACCTTCGGGCGCGATACACATAGTCCGCTATGGTAAGTGGTGAACAATAAATTAATTTGATGATGACCAATACTATTCACTAATCTCTATTTATTATTTCTCACTTTAGCGATATTAAATTGCAGGTTTATATACTCCTACTGCCGCACTCAGAGACTTCAAATAAATTTAATGAGTACTTACTGCCGCACTCAGAGATGTCAAATAACGTTTATGAGTACTTAACGTCAAAAAATGACAATTCAAAACTATAGTGCGTTTCATCATATAGTTCCTATGCCGTCATGATGGTAGTATTGCCAAAGAGTATATAATACACTACGTTTAAAAATGATACCATATGAACTTTATGATCTCACCTTTAATTCAGGGAGATTTTTTTTCATTACCTACATAAACAATTATGCATCTATCTTTTTTTTTTACTTATAACTACTAGTGGTAAAGCAGTAGTTACATATTAGTTTTTTTTAAGAAAGTTTTATAAACTAAGTCGTGAAAATTTGCGAGAACAGTTAATTCACGATATTATTAGTATGACAGAAATTAGATAGATAAATATAAACTGTAGTGACGTAAGAAAGATAGACTCATTAAGTAAAAAAAGGTTTAATCATACTAAAACATTATATTTATTATTATTAACAATAATTGTATTCATCTATCATGTCTACTTTGACATTTCCTCACTCTGCAAAGGAATAGAATGGGCAGCCGCGTTCCTCTTATGCCACCTCGCAATGTACTGCGACTTTTGTGCCCGATAAATGGCAATAGGTTCGCCACCTATTACATGGGATCTACCATATTTGGCGGAACGTGGGTACTAATTCACCTCTGCCTACATATAGGTATATAGATATAGGCCTGATTTATGTACTTATACACGGGCTTATTTTGTGATTTTTAATGATTACCGTGCAATATCTTTATAAGGTACTATTATTGTAATGCTATTTATTCATTCACAATGTATATTATTAATCTTATGATACATATAATTAGTAAAGCTAATAATAATAGCTTACTTCATAGTTTTTTAAAAAGTTGTATATGTTTCAGCGCCGAAACTCGTGATGATGAACAGCTGAGCTGAATGAGCTGGACTTTGTTGCTTGTATTTGACATTACAAATGCATCTCTAATATTAGTTCCGTGGACATTCACCTTCATACACTTGTAACATCAGCTCCAAGATGACGATAAACAAAATGGAATTTTTGGATGACAAGCTTTAGTCCAGCGATAGAGGTAAATCACGTCCCAACTCAACTACACGTTCGAAACAAATGGCAAAATGGCGCGGAGTCGAGGTACGGGCGCGCCCCCAGCGTTCACGCGTCTCGCCTCCGCCTCGACTTTTCGGCGCCCGTGCCGTGACGCGGTCAGTGGGAGCACTGCCTAGATAATCTGAAAGCTAGAAGTGGCGCGCCGCTTCGATGCCGGCGCCCCGACGCCGCCTCGACTCTCGAGTCTGTGGGCGACCCGCCTAAGGTAAGGCTTCCAATTTATAATTTATTTTCCAGGTATGATGATTTCGGCAGTCAGAGTGAATTAAAAGTGCTTATTAAGCGCATACATTTAAAACCATTCAGATCGACATAAATTAAGTCTTTTATTTCAGAAAACGATACAATATAGCATAATAGTTTAATATAACAACAATACCATACAGAAATTTCAAGGGCTTCTCTGTTGTCATTAAATAACTACAATATACTTATTTCCCGAAACGAGAAAAATAAATAGTCACTAATGTAAGCAGCAAAAGTGGAAAGTACACAAAATGAAGATAAGTTAAAGAGCTACTTGGGATACTGCCAGAGAATGGCAGCTCCTTTTAAGACCACCATAGATTAGATTAGGTCCTAATAAAAATTTTAAGTGCGGCCGATCACAAAGAGTCGCGCCACGTCGAAACGAGAATGATACGTAGCAAAGTCTTCCTATTTTCAAATTAAATTTTACATTCGAAACGATATTTTACAATTGCCACTGAGTAAGATACCATAGACTATAAATCACAGGAGAAAACTATGCAAGTGAATCACAATAAACTTATTAGTGTATAGCCGTAATTTACTGCTAAAAACCAAATATTTACTGTACTTCTATCCTACATTCAAATAGTTAATACGGGCTAAATTTTGTCGTTTATTTATTTATGACATTCAGTGTAAATACAGGCGGCACGACTTCGTAGTGAACGGCCGTCAAAAATTAAACTTAGACATTTTCGAATGGCATACATATATAATTAAACATTTATTAATTTCAGTTACCTTCCAATGCAATATAAATAAACGAATCAATAATATTATAAACTTATAATTCTGCGCAATAAGTAATACATACCTTTATTAACATTATTTATATTTTCAGACAATATACAAGCACATAACGACAATTTCTGGTGCAAAATTTTAGCAATATAAAACAAATTACTGTTACATACCAAACCCCTATACGGTATTAAGTATATTGCTAAGTATTTTTCTGGTAAAAAAACATGTCAACAAACTTAAAAAGTACCCATTAAAATGCACATAAATGATAATCAGGTTCATGTAAATATACTGACACAGATCTAAGATTAGGTGCGCGGACGTGAGATGACATAATCTCATCCAGTTAAAGTATACACTCCGTGTTGTATATGGCAGTGCCACGTATATTATACAAACATTTATACAATACTATAATTATTGTTATATTTTTCGCACTGTAACGCAGTTCGACCTAGCTGAGCTTCAGATCCCCGTGGCCCAAAACAAATGAAACAGTTTTAAAATTATACCTCATCCAACTTATAACGACTCGCCATGAAATATTATTACAATACCTACAAAATGTAACTGTAGTAACACAAACTCAGCCCAAGCCAGACCAGCCACATAGAACCCTAATATTTTAAAAGCGATAACCTCACTCCGTATCTCACTCCCACAGTGCATTTATTTACACGGTAAATAAATATTTAACATATCACGAAACGCGTTGGCTGGTTATTTTAATTGAGAAACAAATACCACACACTACAATAGGGTATAAAACATTAACGTGTTAAACTAATCGTTATATCAAATTCGATTCATGGAGGTTGTTGTGTGTCGTCGGGAATCGCCATTTACATAAAACATTTCAAATCCAATAATTATTATTTACAACTACCCGCAGTGCCACCAATTGACCTTGTTAGGCGGCAAAAATTGGAACTAAATTTAACCCATAGATTTTGACATTCCTATGGCACTCTTTGTTCACCACTAGCGACACCACAAACTGTCAAGATAAATTTGCTTTAACAGGTGGCACTGCACAAGTGTTATTTTATAGAAAAAAAGTTCATTTAATACTCTATTCACTGTGAAGTTAGGATTACTAAGCTTATTAATTAACGTTAGATGTTATTTCGCATTATGATAATGAGTGAATATTACGAATAAATATTACGCGCGATAGGTGATTGTTAGACGTTGGTTCTCTTCTCGCTTTAGCACGGTTATACATACTGTATCGTTTGATTTCTTTATGATGCAAGCACTATCACACTTTCTGTGAATAGAACACGACGTGTAAATGGCACATTGGATAAGAATACTATTTATTATACATGAATATGACATCAAGCATTTCGTTCCCTAAAGCGTTAATGGTAAGGCGTGTATTCACTGTGCGATTGATTATACAATAGTTAGTAAATGAGATCATACGAAACTTGGTGTTACAATTATTCCAAATAAACTAATATTAACAGGATACGCTTTTGAACGACTTCCGGGTGACATGTTGACGCTGGTGCTTCCAAAAGCTTCAAGAACAGTGGTGTTTACATAGTGCCAAATTATTACTTGTAGGGCAGAAAACTTGCAGGATAAGTTTTGTGTTGTGTTGTGTAGGCACGCTGCAACACACTCCAATCTTTCTTGAGATGAAACCAATTCAGTCACTCGCCAAAGCTTGTGCAAGCAAGTAACAAATATATAGGTAGTGAAAGAGTATATAATACACTACGTTTAAGAGTCGGGACTTCAAACAAGCTTTTTGACAATTTTGACTCGCAGTTTAGGCTAAGATCTCGTACCAACCAACAGAGACAGATAAAAACGTAATGCCAACATGCTACAAAAGCAAACTAAGGATGTGGTATACGCTACAGAATATCGATATCGACAAAAACGAATGGGTACCCTGCTTTTCATTGCAGAACTTGCAGACAGGTTTTTTAATACTAGAAAAGCAAAATAAAATCCTCTGTTCGTTTGAAAATATTGAGTATTATTCAAATGTAATTATTTTCACAACTAAATACACAACAAAAATTGCTTAAACTCCATAAATTTTTTCTGCAGTATTGAGTTTCGGCAGGCTGTCTCTACTTACCGCTTCTCACCAATTCCCACTAGATGAGAAGCGGTAAGTAGTTTTCCATGTTATTATATAAACGCTAAGTAATTAGAAATAAGTTCTGGTCACTTTAATCAAAAATCATATGCGCCGTAGTGATGTCCTTACTACTTACCAAATTATCGATAAAAAATCTATTTTCGTAAATTTGAGTATCATATGTACTTGAGATGTTTCATTAGTTTAATACATATAAATATTGTCTATTGCAATATATTATAATATAGTATATCATATATAGGGTTATTTATAAAACAACAAAAACCTCCCATGACTAGATAGCTAACATCATTAACAACAACGTTTGTTGTATGAGTTTTAATATAATGCAAAACATTGCGCAAAATTATTCGCATTTCTTCATCTCTCATTATCATCATCAAAAGTTCTTCTGTGTTCAACCCCACTTATTTTTAGATCTCAGCGTGACTTGCTAAAAGGTGATGAGAGTCGTGGCTGCAAAACATTAGAGAGTGGATCGGCATTAACTCCGTTGAAAAACTGTGTCGGTTTGAGACTGACAGAGATGAATATAAAAAGCTGACGGCTTATCTTCAGGATTGAAGAGGCACTAGAAGAAGAAGACAGCGTGACTGCCGCCTTGCTACACGATGCCCGTCGGGTGTGATCGTTGCCTGCAACCGCATAAGCGCCTCGTACTCCACTATTGGTCAGTTACATAACCTATATTTCCGATATGGTTTGATAGCTCAATTCCTGAAGCTAATGAGTGGTTTATTTCAGAACCAGATTTCTTTGATTGGGCAGAACCAGACCTTCGGGCGCGATACACATAGTCCGCTATGGTAAGTGGTGAACAATAAATTAATTTGATGATGACCAATACTATTCACTAATCTCTATTTATTATTTCTCACTTTAGCGATATTAAATTGCAGGTTTATATACTCCTACTGCCGCACTCAGAGACTTCAAATAAATTTAATGAGTACTTACTGCCGCACTCAGAGATGTCAAATAACGTTTATGAGTACTTAACGTCAAAAAATGACAATTCAAAACTATAGTGCGTTTCATCATATAGTTCCTATGCCGTCATGATGGTAGTATTGCCAAAGAGTATATAATACACTACGTTTAAAAATGATACCATATGAACTTTATGATCTCACCTTTAATTCAGGGAGATTTTTTTTCATTACCTACATAAACAATTATGCATCTATCTTTTTTTTTTACTTATAACTACTAGTGGTAAAGCAGTAGTTACATATTAGTTTTTTTTAAGAAAGTTTTATAAACTAAGTCGTGAAAATTTGCGAGAACAGTTAATTCACGATATTATTAGTATGACAGAAATTAGATAGATAAATATAAACTGTAGTGACGTAAGAAAGATAGACTCATTAAGTAAAAAAAGGTTTAATCATACTAAAACATTATATTTATTATTATTAACAATAATTGTATTCATCTATCATGTCTACTTTGACATTTCCTCACTCTGCAAAGGAATAGAATGGGCAGCCGCGTTCCTCTTATGCCACCTCGCAATGTACTGCGACTTTTGTGCCCGATAAATGGCAATAGGTTCGCCACCTATTACATGGGATCTACCATATTTGGCGGAACGTGGGTACTAATTCACCTCTGCCTACATATAGGTATATAGATATAGGCCTGATTTATGTACTTATACACGGGCTTATTTTGTGATTTTTAATGATTACCGTGCAATATCTTTATAAGGTACTATTATTGTAATGCTATTTATTCATTCACAATGTATATTATTAATCTTATGATACATATAATTAGTAAAGCTAATAATAATAGCTTACTTCATAGTTTTTTAAAAAGTTGTATATGTTTCAGCGCCGAAACTCGTGATGATGAACAGCTGAGCTGAATGAGCTGGACTTTGTTGCTTGTATTTGACATTACAAATGCATCTCTAATATTAGTTCCGTGGACATTCACCTTCATACACTTGTAACATCAGCTCCAAGATGACGATAAACAAAATGGAATTTTTGGATGACAAGCTTTAGTCCAGCGATAGAGGTAAATCACGTCCCAACTCAACTACACGTTCGAAACAAATGGCAAAATGGCGCGGAGTCGAGGTACGGGCGCGCCCCCAGCGTTCACGCGTCTCGCCTCCGCCTCGACTTTTCGGCGCCCGTGCCGTGACGCGGTCAGTGGGAGCACTGCCTAGATAATCTGAAAGCTAGAAGTGGCGCGCCGCTTCGATGCCGGCGCCCCGACGCCGCCTCGACTCTCGAGTCTGTGGGCGACCCGCCTAAGGTAAGGCTTCCAATTTATAATTTATTTTCCAGGTATGATGATTTCGGCAGTCAGAGTGAATTAAAAGTGCTTATTAAGCGCATACATTTAAAACCATTCAGATCGACATAAATTAAGTCTTTTATTTCAGAAAACGATACAATATAGCATAATAGTTTAATATAACAACAATACCATACAGAAATTTCAAGGGCTTCTCTGTTGTCATTAAATAACTACAATATACTTATTTCCCGAAACGAGAAAAATAAATAGTCACTAATGTAAGCAGCAAAAGTGGAAAGTACACAAAATGAAGATAAGTTAAAGAGCTACTTGGGATACTGCCAGAGAATGGCAGCTCCTTTTAAGACCACCATAGATTAGATTAGGTCCTAATAAAAATTTTAAGTGCGGCCGATCACAAAGAGTCGCGCCACGTCGAAACGAGAATGATACGTAGCAAAGTCTTCCTATTTTCAAATTAAATTTTACATTCGAAACGATATTTTACAATTGCCACTGAGTAAGATACCATAGACTATAAATCACAGGAGAAAACTATGCAAGTGAATCACAATAAACTTATTAGTGTATAGCCGTAATTTACTGCTAAAAACCAAATATTTACTGTACTTCTATCCTACATTCAAATAGTTAATACGGGCTAAATTTTGTCGTTTATTTATTTATGACATTCAGTGTAAATACAGGCGGCACGACTTCGTAGTGAACGGCCGTCAAAAATTAAACTTAGACATTTTCGAATGGCATACATATATAATTAAACATTTATTAATTTCAGTTACCTTCCAATGCAATATAAATAAACGAATCAATAATATTATAAACTTATAATTCTGCGCAATAAGTAATACATACCTTTATTAACATTATTTATATTTTCAGACAATATACAAGCACATAACGACAATTTCTGGTGCAAAATTTTAGCAATATAAAACAAATTACTGTTACATACCAAACCCCTATACGGTATTAAGTATATTGCTAAGTATTTTTCTGGTAAAAAAACATGTCAACAAACTTAAAAAGTACCCATTAAAATGCACATAAATGATAATCAGGTTCATGTAAATATACTGACACAGATCTAAGATTAGGTGCGCGGACGTGAGATGACATAATCTCATCCAGTTAAAGTATACACTCCGTGTTGTATATGGCAGTGCCACGTATATTATACAAACATTTATACAATACTATAATTATTGTTATATTTTTCGCACTGTAACGCAGTTCGACCTAGCTGAGCTTCAGATCCCCGTGGCCCAAAACAAATGAAACAGTTTTAAAATTATACCTCATCCAACTTATAACGACTCGCCATGAAATATTATTACAATACCTACAAAATGTAACTGTAGTAACACCCCAAGCCAGACCAGCCACATAGAACCCTAATATTTTAAAAGCGATAACCTCACTCCGTATCTCACTCCCACAGTGCATTTATTTACACGGTAAATAAATATTTAACATATCACGAAACGCGTTGGCTGGTTATTTTAATTGAGAAACAAATACCACACACTACAATAGGGTATAAAACATTAACGTGTTAAACTAATCGTTATATCAAATTCGATTCATGGAGGTTGTTGTGTGTCGTCGGGAATCGCCATTTACATAAAACATTTCAAATCCAATAATTATTATTTACAACTACCCGCAGTGCCACCAATTGACCTTGTTAGGCGGCAAAAATTGGAACTAAATTTAACCCATAGATTTTGACATTCCTATGGCACTCTTTGTTCACCACTAGCGACACCACAAACTGTCAAGATAAATTTGCTTTAACAGGTGGCACTGCACAAGTGTTATTTTATAGAAAAAAAGTTCATTTAATACTCTATTCACTGTGAAGTTAGGATTACTAAGCTTATTAATTAACGTTAGATGTTATTTCGCATTATGATAATGAGTGAATATTACGAATAAATATTACGCGCGATAGGTGATTGTTAGACGTTGGTTCTCTTCTCGCTTTAGCACGGTTATACATACTGTATCGTTTGATTTCTTTATGATGCAAGCACTATCACACTTTCTGTGAATAGAACACGACGTGTAAATGGCACATTGGATAAGAATACTATTTATTATACATGAATATGACATCAAGCATTTCGTTCCCTAAAGCGTTAATGGTAAGGCGTGTATTCACTGTGCGATTGATTATACAATAGTTAGTAAATGAGATCATACGAAACTTGGTGTTACAATTATTCCAAATAAACTAATATTAACAGGATACGCTTTTGAACGACTTCCGGGTGACATGTTGACGCTGGTGCTTCCAAAAGCTTCAAGAACAGTGGTGTTTACATAGTGCCAAATTATTACTTGTAGGGCAGAAAACTTGCAGGATAAGTTTTGTGTTGTGTTGTGTAGGCACGCTGCAACACACTCCAATCTTTCTTGAGATGAAACCAATTCAGTCACTCGCCAAAGCTTGTGCAAGCAAGTAACAAATATATAGGTAGTGAAAGAGTATATAATACACTACGTTTAAGAGTCGGGACTTCAAACAAGCTTTTTGACAATTTTGACTCGCAGTTTAGGCTAAGATCTCGTACCAACCAACAGAGACAGATAAAAACGTAATGCCAACATGCTACAAAAGCAAACTAAGGATGTGGTATACGCTACAGAATATCGATATCGACAAAAACGAATGGGTACCCTGCTTTTCATTGCAGAACTTGCAGACAGGTTTTTTAATACTAGAAAAGCAAAATAAAATCCTCTGTTCGTTTGAAAATATTGAGTATTATTCAAATGTAATTATTTTCACAACTAAATACACAACAAAAATTGCTTAAACTCCATAAATTTTTTCTGCAGTATTGAGTTTCGGCAGGCTGTCTCTACTTACCGCTTCTCACCAATTCCCACTAGATGAGAAGCGGTAAGTAGTTTTCCATGTTATTATATAAACGCTAAGTAATTAGAAATAAGTTCTGGTCACTTTAATCAAAAATCATATGCGCCGTAGTGATGTCCTTACTACTTACCAAATTATCGATAAAAAATCTATTTTCGTAAATTTGAGTATCATATGTACTTGAGATGTTTCATTAGTTTAATACATATAAATATTGTCTATTGCAATATATTATAATATAGTATATCATATATAGGGTTATTTATAAAACAACAAAAACCTCCCATGACTAGATAGCTAACATCATTAACAACAACGTTTGTTGTATGAGTTTTAATATAATGCAAAACATTGCGCAAAATTATTCGCATTTCTTCATCTCTCATTATCATCATCAAAAGTTCTTCTGTGTTCAACCCCACTTATTTTTAGATCTCAGCGTGACTTGCTAAAAGGTGATGAGAGTCGTGGCTGCAAAACATTAGAGAGTGGATCGGCATTAACTCCGTTGAAAAACTGTGTCGGTTTGAGACTGACAGAGATGAATATAAAAAGCTGACGGCTTATCTTCAGGATTGAAGAGGCACTAGAAGAAGAAGACAGCGTGACTGCCGCCTTGCTACACGATGCCCGTCGGGTGTGATCGTTGCCTGCAACCGCATAAGCGCCTCGTACTCCACTATTGGTCAGTTACATAACCTATATTTCCGATATGGTTTGATAGCTCAATTCCTGAAGCTAATGAGTGGTTTATTTCAGAACCAGATTTCTTTGATTGGGCAGAACCAGACCTTCGGGCGCGATACACATAGTCCGCTATGGTAAGTGGTGAACAATAAATTAATTTGATGATGACCAATACTATTCACTAATCTCTATTTATTATTTCTCACTTTAGCGATATTAAATTGCAGGTTTATATACTCCTACTGCCGCACTCAGAGACTTCAAATAAATTTAATGAGTACTTACTGCCGCACTCAGAGATGTCAAATAACGTTTATGAGTACTTAACGTCAAAAAATGACAATTCAAAACTATAGTGCGTTTCATCATATAGTTCCTATGCCGTCATGATGGTAGTATTGCCAAAGAGTATATAATACACTACGTTTAAAAATGATACCATATGAACTTTATGATCTCACCTTTAATTCAGGGAGATTTTTTTTCATTACCTACATAAACAATTATGCATCTATCTTTTTTTTTTACTTATAACTACTAGTGGTAAAGCAGTAGTTACATATTAGTTTTTTTTAAGAAAGTTTTATAAACTAAGTCGTGAAAATTTGCGAGAACAGTTAATTCACGATATTATTAGTATGACAGAAATTAGATAGATAAATATAAACTGTAGTGACGTAAGAAAGATAGACTCATTAAGTAAAAAAAGGTTTAATCATACTAAAACATTATATTTATTATTATTAACAATAATTGTATTCATCTATCATGTCTACTTTGACATTTCCTCACTCTGCAAAGGAATAGAATGGGCAGCCGCGTTCCTCTTATGCCACCTCGCAATGTACTGCGACTTTTGTGCCCGATAAATGGCAATAGGTTCGCCACCTATTACATGGGATCTACCATATTTGGCGGAACGTGGGTACTAATTCACCTCTGCCTACATATAGGTATATAGATATAGGCCTGATTTATGTACTTATACACGGGCTTATTTTGTGATTTTTAATGATTACCGTGCAATATCTTTATAAGGTACTATTATTGTAATGCTATTTATTCATTCACAATGTATATTATTAATCTTATGATACATATAATTAGTAAAGCTAATAATAATAGCTTACTTCATAGTTTTTTAAAAAGTTGTATATGTTTCAGCGCCGAAACTCGTGATGATGAACAGCTGAGCTGAATGAGCTGGACTTTGTTGCTTGTATTTGACATTACAAATGCATCTCTAATATTAGTTCCGTGGACATTCACCTTCATACACTTGTAACATCAGCTCCAAGATGACGATAAACAAAATGGAATTTTTGGATGACAAGCTTTAGTCCAGCGATAGAGGTAAATCACGTCCCAACTCAACTACACGTTCGAAACAAATGGCAAAATGGCGCGGAGTCGAGGTACGGGCGCGCCCCCAGCGTTCACGCGTCTCGCCTCCGCCTCGACTTTTCGGCGCCCGTGCCGTGACGCGGTCAGTGGGAGCACTGCCTAGATAATCTGAAAGCTAGAAGTGGCGCGCCGCTTCGATGCCGGCGCCCCGACGCCGCCTCGACTCTCGAGTCTGTGGGCGACCCGCCTAAGGTAAGGCTTCCAATTTATAATTTATTTTCCAGGTATGATGATTTCGGCAGTCAGAGTGAATTAAAAGTGCTTATTAAGCGCATACATTTAAAACCATTCAGATCGACATAAATTAAGTCTTTTATTTCAGAAAACGATACAATATAGCATAATAGTTTAATATAACAACAATACCATACAGAAATTTCAAGGGCTTCTCTGTTGTCATTAAATAACTACAATATACTTATTTCCCGAAACGAGAAAAATAAATAGTCACTAATGTAAGCAGCAAAAGTGGAAAGTACACAAAATGAAGATAAGTTAAAGAGCTACTTGGGATACTGCCAGAGAATGGCAGCTCCTTTTAAGACCACCATAGATTAGATTAGGTCCTAATAAAAATTTTAAGTGCGGCCGATCACAAAGAGTCGCGCCACGTCGAAACGAGAATGATACGTAGCAAAGTCTTCCTATTTTCAAATTAAATTTTACATTCGAAACGATATTTTACAATTGCCACTGAGTAAGATACCATAGACTATAAATCACAGGAGAAAACTATGCAAGTGAATCACAATAAACTTATTAGTGTATAGCCGTAATTTACTGCTAAAAACCAAATATTTACTGTACTTCTATCCTACATTCAAATAGTTAATACGGGCTAAATTTTGTCGTTTATTTATTTATGACATTCAGTGTAAATACAGGCGGCACGACTTCGTAGTGAACGGCCGTCAAAAATTAAACTTAGACATTTTCGAATGGCATACATATATAATTAAACATTTATTAATTTCAGTTACCTTCCAATGCAATATAAATAAACGAATCAATAATATTATAAACTTATAATTCTGCGCAATAAGTAATACATACCTTTATTAACATTATTTATATTTTCAGACAATATACAAGCACATAACGACAATTTCTGGTGCAAAATTTTAGCAATATAAAACAAATTACTGTTACATACCAAACCCCTATACGGTATTAAGTATATTGCTAAGTATTTTTCTGGTAAAAAAACATGTCAACAAACTTAAAAAGTACCCATTAAAATGCACATAAATGATAATCAGGTTCATGTAAATATACTGACACAGATCTAAGATTAGGTGCGCGGACGTGAGATGACATAATCTCATCCAGTTAAAGTATACACTCCGTGTTGTATATGGCAGTGCCACGTATATTATACAAACATTTATACAATACTATAATTATTGTTATATTTTTCGCACTGTAACGCAGTTCGACCTAGCTGAGCTTCAGATCCCCGTGGCCCAAAACAAATGAAACAGTTTTAAAATTATACCTCATCCAACTTATAACGACTCGCCATGAAATATTATTACAATACCTACAAAATGTAACTGTAGTAACACCCCAAGCCAGACCAGCCACATAGAACCCTAATATTTTAAAAGCGATAACCTCACTCCGTATCTCACTCCCACAGTGCATTTATTTACACGGTAAATAAATATTTAACATATCACGAAACGCGTTGGCTGGTTATTTTAATTGAGAAACAAATACCACACACTACAATAGGGTATAAAACATTAACGTGTTAAACTAATCGTTATATCAAATTCGATTCATGGAGGTTGTTGTGTGTCGTCGGGAATCGCCATTTACATAAAACATTTCAAATCCAATAATTATTATTTACAACTACCCGCAGTGCCACCAATTGACCTTGTTAGGCGGCAAAAATTGGAACTAAATTTAACCCATAGATTTTGACATTCCTATGGCACTCTTTGTTCACCACTAGCGACACCACAAACTGTCAAGATAAATTTGCTTTAACAGGTGGCACTGCACAAGTGTTATTTTATAGAAAAAAAGTTCATTTAATACTCTATTCACTGTGAAGTTAGGATTACTAAGCTTATTAATTAACGTTAGATGTTATTTCGCATTATGATAATGAGTGAATATTACGAATAAATATTACGCGCGATAGGTGATTGTTAGACGTTGGTTCTCTTCTCGCTTTAGCACGGTTATACATACTGTATCGTTTGATTTCTTTATGATGCAAGCACTATCACACTTTCTGTGAATAGAACACGACGTGTAAATGGCACATTGGATAAGAATACTATTTATTATACATGAATATGACATCAAGCATTTCGTTCCCTAAAGCGTTAATGGTAAGGCGTGTATTCACTGTGCGATTGATTATACAATAGTTAGTAAATGAGATCATACGAAACTTGGTGTTACAATTATTCCAAATAAACTAATATTAACAGGATACGCTTTTGAACGACTTCCGGGTGACATGTTGACGCTGGTGCTTCCAAAAGCTTCAAGAACAGTGGTGTTTACATAGTGCCAAATTATTACTTGTAGGGCAGAAAACTTGCAGGATAAGTTTTGTGTTGTGTTGTGTAGGCACGCTGCAACACACTCCAATCTTTCTTGAGATGAAACCAATTCAGTCACTCGCCAAAGCTTGTGCAAGCAAGTAACAAATATATAGGTAGTGAAAGAGTATATAATACACTACGTTTAAGAGTCGGGACTTCAAACAAGCTTTTTGACAATTTTGACTCGCAGTTTAGGCTAAGATCTCGTACCAACCAACAGAGACAGATAAAAACGTAATGCCAACATGCTACAAAAGCAAACTAAGGATGTGGTATACGCTACAGAATATCGATATCGACAAAAACGAATGGGTACCCTGCTTTTCATTGCAGAACTTGCAGACAGGTTTTTTAATCCTAGAAAAGCAAAATAAAATCCTCTGTTCGTTTGAAAATATTGAGTATTATTGAAATGTAATTATTTTCACAACTAAATACACAACAAAAATTGCTTAAACTCCATAAATTTTTTCTGCAGTATTGAGTTTCGGCAGGCTGTCTCTACTTACCGCTTCTCACCAATTCCCACTAGATGAGAAGCGGTAAGTAGTTTTCCATGTTATTATATAAACGCTAAGTAATTAGAAATAAGTTCTGGTCACTTTAATCAAAAATCATATGCGCCGTAGTGATGTCCTTACTACTTACCAAATTATCGATAAAAAATCTATTTTCGTAAATTTGAGTATCATATGTACTTGAGATGTTTCATTAGTTTAATACATATAAATATTGTCTATTGCAATATATTATAATATAGTATATCATATATAGGGTTATTTATAAAACAACAAAAACCTCCCATGACTAGATAGCTAACATCATTAACAACAACGTTTGTTGTATGAGTTTTAATATAATGCAAAACATTGCGCAAAATTATTCGCATTTCTTCATCTCTCATTATCATCATCAAAAGTTCTTCTGTGTTCAACCCCACTTATTTTTAGATCTCAGCGTGACTTGCTAAAAGGTGATGAGAGTCGTGGCTGCAAAACATTAGAGAGTGGATCGGCATTAACTCCGTTGAAAAACTGTGTCGGTTTGAGACTGACAGAGATGAATATAAAAAGCTGACGGCTTATCTTCAGGATTGAAGAGGCACTAGAAGAAGAAGACAGCGTGACTGCCGCCTTGCTACACGATGCCCGTCGGGTGTGATCGTTGCCTGCAACCGCATAAGCGCCTCGTACTCCACTATTGGTCAGTTACATAACCTATATTTCCGATATGGTTTGATAGCTCAATTCCTGAAGCTAATGAGTGGTTTATTTCAGAACCAGATTTCTTTGATTGGGCAGAACCAGACCTTCGGGCGCGATACACATAGTCCGCTATGGTAAGTGGTGAACAATAAATTAATTTGATGATGACCAATACTATTCACTAATCTCTATTTATTATTTCTCACTTTAGCGATATTAAATTGCAGGTTTATATACTCCTACTGCCGCACTCAGAGACTTCAAATAAATTTAATGAGTACTTACTGCCGCACTCAGAGATGTCAAATAACGTTTATGAGTACTTAACGTCAAAAAATGACAATTCAAAACTATAGTGCGTTTCATCATATAGTTCCTATGCCGTCATGATGGTAGTATTGCCAAAGAGTATATAATACACTACGTTTAAAAATGATACCATATGAACTTTATGATCTCACCTTTAATTCAGGGAGATTTTTTTTCATTACCTACATAAACAATTATGCATCTATCTTTTTTTTTTACTTATAACTACTAGTGGTAAAGCAGTAGTTACATATTAGTTTTTTTTAAGAAAGTTTTATAAACTAAGTCGTGAAAATTTGCGAGAACAGTTAATTCACGATATTATTAGTATGACAGAAATTAGATAGATAAATATAAACTGTAGTGACGTAAGAAAGATAGACTCATTAAGTAAAAAAAGGTTTAATCATACTAAAACATTATATTTATTATTATTAACAATAATTGTATTCATCTATCATGTCTACTTTGACATTTCCTCACTCTGCAAAGGAATAGAATGGGCAGCCGCGTTCCTCTTATGCCACCTCGCAATGTACTGCGACTTTTGTGCCCGATAAATGGCAATAGGTTCGCCACCTATTACATGGGATCTACCATATTTGGCGGAACGTGGGTACTAATTCACCTCTGCCTACATATAGGTATATAGATATAGGCCTGATTTATGTACTTATACACGGGCTTATTTTGTGATTTTTAATGATTACCGTGCAATATCTTTATAAGGTACTATTATTGTAATGCTATTTATTCATTCACAATGTATATTATTAATCTTATGATACATATAATTAGTAAAGCTAATAATAATAGCTTACTTCATAGTTTTTTAAAAAGTTGTATATGTTTCAGCGCCGAAACTCGTGATGATGAACAGCTGAGCTGAATGAGCTGGACTTTGTTGCTTGTATTTGACATTACAAATGCATCTCTAATATTAGTTCCGTGGACATTCACCTTCATACACTTGTAACATCAGCTCCAAGATGACGATAAACAAAATGGAATTTTTGGATGACAAGCTTTAGTCCAGCGATAGAGGTAAATCACGTCCCAACTCAACTACACGTTCGAAACAAATGGCAAAATGGCGCGGAGTCGAGGTACGGGCGCGCCCCCAGCGTTCACGCGTCTCGCCTCCGCCTCGACTTTTCGGCGCCCGTGCCGTGACGCGGTCAGTGGGAGCACTGCCTAGATAATCTGAAAGCTAGAAGTGGCGCGCCGCTTCGATGCCGGCGCCCCGACGCCGCCTCGACTCTCGAGTCTGTGGGCGACCCGCCTAAGGTAAGGCTTCCAATTTATAATTTATTTTCCAGGTATGATGATTTCGGCAGTCAGAGTGAATTAAAAGTGCTTATTAAGCGCATACATTTAAAACCATTCAGATCGACATAAATTAAGTCTTTTATTTCAGAAAACGATACAATATAGCATAATAGTTTAATATAACAACAATACCATACAGAAATTTCAAGGGCTTCTCTGTTGTCATTAAATAACTACAATATACTTATTTCCCGAAACGAGAAAAATAAATAGTCACTAATGTAAGCAGCAAAAGTGGAAAGTACACAAAATGAAGATAAGTTAAAGAGCTACTTGGGATACTGCCAGAGAATGGCAGCTCCTTTTAAGACCACCATAGATTAGATTAGGTCCTAATAAAAATTTTAAGTGCGGCCGATCACAAAGAGTCGCGCCACGTCGAAACGAGAATGATACGTAGCAAAGTCTTCCTATTTTCAAATTAAATTTTACATTCGAAACGATATTTTACAATTGCCACTGAGTAAGATACCATAGACTATAAATCACAGGAGAAAACTATGCAAGTGAATCACAATAAACTTATTAGTGTATAGCCGTAATTTACTGCTAAAAACCAAATATTTACTGTACTTCTATCCTACATTCAAATAGTTAATACGGGCTAAATTTTGTCGTTTATTTATTTATGACATTCAGTGTAAATACAGGCGGCACGACTTCGTAGTGAACGGCCGTCAAAAATTAAACTTAGACATTTTCGAATGGCATACATATATAATTAAACATTTATTAATTTCAGTTACCTTCCAATGCAATATAAATAAACGAATCAATAATATTATAAACTTATAATTCTGCGCAATAAGTAATACATACCTTTATTAACATTATTTATATTTTCAGACAATATACAAGCACATAACGACAATTTCTGGTGCAAAATTTTAGCAATATAAAACAAATTACTGTTACATACCAAACCCCTATACGGTATTAAGTATATTGCTAAGTATTTTTCTGGTAAAAAAACATGTCAACAAACTTAAAAAGTACCCATTAAAATGCACATAAATGATAATCAGGTTCATGTAAATATACTGACACAGATCTAAGATTAGGTGCGCGGACGTGAGATGACATAATCTCATCCAGTTAAAGTATACACTCCGTGTTGTATATGGCAGTGCCACGTATATTATACAAACATTTATACAATACTATAATTATTGTTATATTTTTCGCACTGTAACGCAGTTCGACCTAGCTGAGCTTCAGATCCCCGTGGCCCAAAACAAATGAAACAGTTTTAAAATTATACCTCATCCAACTTATAACGACTCGCCATGAAATATTATTACAATACCTACAAAATGTAACTGTAGTAACACAAGCTCAGCCCAAGCCAGACCAGCCACATAGAACCCTAATATTTTAAAAGCGATAACCTCACTCCGTATCTCACTCCCACAGTGCATTTATTTACACGGTAAATAAATATTTAACATATCACGAAACGCGTTGGCTGGTTATTTTAATTGAGAAACAAATACCACACACTACAATAGGGTATAAAACATTAACGTGTTAAACTAATCGTTATATCAAATTCGATTCATGGAGGTTGTTGTGTGTCGTCGGGAATCGCCATTTACATAAAACATTTCAAATCCAATAATTATTATTTACAACTACCCGCAGTGCCACCAATTGACCTTGTTAGGCGGCAAAAATTGGAACTAAATTTAACCCATAGATTTTGACATTCCTATGGCACTCTTTGTTCACCACTAGCGACACCACAAACTGTCAAGATAAATTTGCTTTAACAGGTGGCACTGCACAAGTGTTATTTTATAGAAAAAAAGTTCATTTAATACTCTATTCACTGTGAAGTTAGGATTACTAAGCTTATTAATTAACGTTAGATGTTATTTCGCATTATGATAATGAGTGAATATTACGAATAAATATTACGCGCGATAGGTGATTGTTAGACGTTGGTTCTCTTCTCGCTTTAGCACGGTTATACATACTGTATCGTTTGATTTCTTTATGATGCAAGCACTATCACACTTTCTGTGAATAGAACACGACGTGTAAATGGCACATTGGATAAGAATACTATTTATTATACATGAATATGACATCAAGCATTTCGTTCCCTAAAGCGTTAATGGTAAGGCGTGTATTCACTGTGCGATTGATTATACAATAGTTAGTAAATGAGATCATACGAAACTTGGTGTTACAATTATTCCAAATAAACTAATATTAACAGGATACGCTTTTGAACGACTTCCGGGTGACATGTTGACGCTGGTGCTTCCAAAAGCTTCAAGAACAGTGGTGTTTACATAGTGCCAAATTATTACTTGTAGGGCAGAAAACTTGCAGGATAAGTTTTGTGTTGTGTTGTGTAGGCACGCTGCAACACACTCCAATCTTTCTTGAGATGAAACCAATTCAGTCACTCGCCAAAGCTTGTGCAAGCAAGTAACAAATATATAGGTAGTGAAAGAGTATATAATACACTACGTTTAAGAGTCGGGACTTCAAACAAGCTTTTTGACAATTTTGACTCGCAGTTTAGGCTAAGATCTCGTACCAACCAACAGAGACAGATAAAAACGTAATGCCAACATGCTACAAAAGCAAACTAAGGATGTGGTATACGCTACAGAATATCGATATCGACAAAAACGAATGGGTACCCTGCTTTTCATTGCAGAACTTGCAGACAGGTTTTTTAATCCTAGAAAAGCAAAATAAAATCCTCTGTTCGTTTGAAAATATTGAGTATTATTGAAATGTAATTATTTTCACAACTAAATACACAACAAAAATTGCTTAAACTCCATAAATTTTTTCTGCAGTATTGAGTTTCGGCAGGCTGTCTCTACTTACCGCTTCTCACCAATTCCCACTAGATGAGAAGCGGTAAGTAGTTTTCCATGTTATTATATAAACGCTAAGTAATTAGAAATAAGTTCTGGTCACTTTAATCAAAAATCATATGCGCCGTAGTGATGTCCTTACTACTTACCAAATTATCGATAAAAAATCTATTTTCGTAAATTTGAGTATCATATGTACTTGAGATGTTTCATTAGTTTAATACATATAAATATTGTCTATTGCAATATATTATAATATAGTATATCATATATAGGGTTATTTATAAAACAACAAAAACCTCCCATGACTAGATAGCTAACATCATTAACAACAACGTTTGTTGTATGAGTTTTAATATAATGCAAAACATTGCGCAAAATTATTCGCATTTCTTCATCTCTCATTATCATCATCAAAAGTTCTTCTGTGTTCAACCCCACTTATTTTTAGATCTCAGCGTGACTTGCTAAAAGGTGATGAGAGTCGTGGCTGCAAAACATTAGAGAGTGGATCGGCATTAACTCCGTTGAAAAACTGTGTCGGTTTGAGACTGACAGAGATGAATATAAAAAGCTGACGGCTTATCTTCAGGATTGAAGAGGCACTAGAAGAAGAAGACAGCGTGACTGCCGCCTTGCTACACGATGCCCGTCGGGTGTGATCGTTGCCTGCAACCGCATAAGCGCCTCGTACTCCACTATTGGTCAGTTACATAACCTATATTTCCGATATGGTTTGATAGCTCAATTCCTGAAGCTAATGAGTGGTTTATTTCAGAACCAGATTTCTTTGATTGGGCAGAACCAGACCTTCGGGCGCGATACACATAGTCCGCTATGGTAAGTGGTGAACAATAAATTAATTTGATGATGACCAATACTATTCACTAATCTCTATTTATTATTTCTCACTTTAGCGATATTAAATTGCAGGTTTATATACTCCTACTGCCGCACTCAGAGACTTCAAATAAATTTAATGAGTACTTACTGCCGCACTCAGAGATGTCAAATAACGTTTATGAGTACTTAACGTCAAAAAATGACAATTCAAAACTATAGTGCGTTTCATCATATAGTTCCTATGCCGTCATGATGGTAGTATTGCCAAAGAGTATATAATACACTACGTTTAAAAATGATACCATATGAACTTTATGATCTCACCTTTAATTCAGGGAGATTTTTTTTCATTACCTACATAAACAATTATGCATCTATCTTTTTTTTTTACTTATAACTACTAGTGGTAAAGCAGTAGTTACATATTAGTTTTTTTTAAGAAAGTTTTATAAACTAAGTCGTGAAAATTTGCGAGAACAGTTAATTCACGATATTATTAGTATGACAGAAATTAGATAGATAAATATAAACTGTAGTGACGTAAGAAAGATAGACTCATTAAGTAAAAAAAGGTTTAATCATACTAAAACATTATATTTATTATTATTAACAATAATTGTATTCATCTATCATGTCTACTTTGACATTTCCTCACTCTGCAAAGGAATAGAATGGGCAGCCGCGTTCCTCTTATGCCACCTCGCAATGTACTGCGACTTTTGTGCCCGATAAATGGCAATAGGTTCGCCACCTATTACATGGGATCTACCATATTTGGCGGAACGTGGGTACTAATTCACCTCTGCCTACATATAGGTATATAGATATAGGCCTGATTTATGTACTTATACACGGGCTTATTTTGTGATTTTTAATGATTACCGTGCAATATCTTTATAAGGTACTATTATTGTAATGCTATTTATTCATTCACAATGTATATTATTAATCTTATGATACATATAATTAGTAAAGCTAATAATAATAGCTTACTTCATAGTTTTTTAAAAAGTTGTATATGTTTCAGCGCCGAAACTCGTGATGATGAACAGCTGAGCTGAATGAGCTGGACTTTGTTGCTTGTATTTGACATTACAAATGCATCTCTAATATTAGTTCCGTGGACATTCACCTTCATACACTTGTAACATCAGCTCCAAGATGACGATAAACAAAATGGAATTTTTGGATGACAAGCTTTAGTCCAGCGATAGAGGTAAATCACGTCCCAACTCAACTACACGTTCGAAACAAATGGCAAAATGGCGCGGAGTCGAGGTACGGGCGCGCCCCCAGCGTTCACGCGTCTCGCCTCCGCCTCGACTTTTCGGCGCCCGTGCCGTGACGCGGTCAGTGGGAGCACTGCCTAGATAATCTGAAAGCTAGAAGTGGCGCGCCGCTTCGATGCCGGCGCCCCGACGCCGCCTCGACTCTCGAGTCTGTGGGCGACCCGCCTAAGGTAAGGCTTCCAATTTATAATTTATTTTCCAGGTATGATGATTTCGGCAGTCAGAGTGAATTAAAAGTGCTTATTAAGCGCATACATTTAAAACCATTCAGATCGACATAAATTAAGTCTTTTATTTCAGAAAACGATACAATATAGCATAATAGTTTAATATAACAACAATACCATACAGAAATTTCAAGGGCTTCTCTGTTGTCATTAAATAACTACAATATACTTATTTCCCGAAACGAGAAAAATAAATAGTCACTAATGTAAGCAGCAAAAGTGGAAAGTACACAAAATGAAGATAAGTTAAAGAGCTACTTGGGATACTGCCAGAGAATGGCAGCTCCTTTTAAGACCACCATAGATTAGATTAGGTCCTAATAAAAATTTTAAGTGCGGCCGATCACAAAGAGTCGCGCCACGTCGAAACGAGAATGATACGTAGCAAAGTCTTCCTATTTTCAAATTAAATTTTACATTCGAAACGATATTTTACAATTGCCACTGAGTAAGATACCATAGACTATAAATCACAGGAGAAAACTATGCAAGTGAATCACAATAAACTTATTAGTGTATAGCCGTAATTTACTGCTAAAAACCAAATATTTACTGTACTTCTATCCTACATTCAAATAGTTAATACGGGCTAAATTTTGTCGTTTATTTATTTATGACATTCAGTGTAAATACAGGCGGCACGACTTCGTAGTGAACGGCCGTCAAAAATTAAACTTAGACATTTTCGAATGGCATACATATATAATTAAACATTTATTAATTTCAGTTACCTTCCAATGCAATATAAATAAACGAATCAATAATATTATAAACTTATAATTCTGCGCAATAAGTAATACATACCTTTATTAACATTATTTATATTTTCAGACAATATACAAGCACATAACGACAATTTCTGGTGCAAAATTTTAGCAATATAAAACAAATTACTGTTACATACCAAACCCCTATACGGTATTAAGTATATTGCTAAGTATTTTTCTGGTAAAAAAACATGTCAACAAACTTAAAAAGTACCCATTAAAATGCACATAAATGATAATCAGGTTCATGTAAATATACTGACACAGATCTAAGATTAGGTGCGCGGACGTGAGATGACATAATCTCATCCAGTTAAAGTATACACTCCGTGTTGTATATGGCAGTGCCACGTATATTATACAAACATTTATACAATACTATAATTATTGTTATATTTTTCGCACTGTAACGCAGTTCGACCTAGCTGAGCTTCAGATCCCCGTGGCCCAAAACAAATGAAACAGTTTTAAAATTATACCTCATCCAACTTATAACGACTCGCCATGAAATATTATTACAATACCTACAAAATGTAACTGTAGTAACACAAGCTCAGCCCAAGCCAGACCAGCCACATAGAACCCTAATATTTTAAAAGCGATAACCTCACTCCGTATCTCACTCCCACAGTGCATTTATTTACACGGTAAATAAATATTTAACATATCACGAAACGCGTTGGCTGGTTATTTTAATTGAGAAACAAATACCACACACTACAATAGGGTATAAAACATTAACGTGTTAAACTAATCGTTATATCAAATTCGATTCATGGAGGTTGTTGTGTGTCGTCGGGAATCGCCATTTACATAAAACATTTCAAATCCAATAATTATTATTTACAACTACCCGCAGTGCCACCAATTGACCTTGTTAGGCGGCAAAAATTGGAACTAAATTTAACCCATAGATTTTGACATTCCTATGGCACTCTTTGTTCACCACTAGCGACACCACAAACTGTCAAGATAAATTTGCTTTAACAGGTGGCACTGCACAAGTGTTATTTTATAGAAAAAAAGTTCATTTAATACTCTATTCACTGTGAAGTTAGGATTACTAAGCTTATTAATTAACGTTAGATGTTATTTCGCATTATGATAATGAGTGAATATTACGAATAAATATTACGCGCGATAGGTGATTGTTAGACGTTGGTTCTCTTCTCGCTTTAGCACGGTTATACATACTGTATCGTTTGATTTCTTTATGATGCAAGCACTATCACACTTTCTGTGAATAGAACACGACGTGTAAATGGCACATTGGATAAGAATACTATTTATTATACATGAATATGACATCAAGCATTTCGTTCCCTAAAGCGTTAATGGTAAGGCGTGTATTCACTGTGCGATTGATTATACAATAGTTAGTAAATGAGATCATACGAAACTTGGTGTTACAATTATTCCAAATAAACTAATATTAACAGGATACGCTTTTGAACGACTTCCGGGTGACATGTTGACGCTGGTGCTTCCAAAAGCTTCAAGAACAGTGGTGTTTACATAGTGCCAAATTATTACTTGTAGGGCAGAAAACTTGCAGGATAAGTTTTGTGTTGTGTTGTGTAGGCACGCTGCAACACACTCCAATCTTTCTTGAGATGAAACCAATTCAGTCACTCGCCAAAGCTTGTGCAAGCAAGTAACAAATATATAGGTAGTGAAAGAGTATATAATACACTACGTTTAAGAGTCGGGACTTCAAACAAGCTTTTTGACAATTTTGACTCGCAGTTTAGGCTAAGATCTCGTACCAACCAACAGAGACAGATAAAAACGTAATGCCAACATGCTACAAAAGCAAACTAAGGATGTGGTATACGCTACAGAATATCGATATCGACAAAAACGAATGGGTACCCTGCTTTTCATTGCAGAACTTGCAGACAGGTTTTTTAATCCTAGAAAAGCAAAATAAAATCCTCTGTTCGTTTGAAAATATTGAGTATTATTCAAATGTAATTATTTTCACAACTAAATACACAACAAAAATTGCTTAAACTCCATAAATTTTTTCTGCAGTATTGAGTTTCGGCAGGCTGTCTCTACTTACCGCTTCTCACCAATTCCCACTAGATGAGAAGCGGTAAGTAGTTTTCCATGTTATTATATAAACGCTAAGTAATTAGAAATAAGTTCTGGTCACTTTAATCAAAAATCATATGCGCCGTAGTGATGTCCTTACTACTTACCAAATTATCGATAAAAAATCTATTTTCGTAAATTTGAGTATCATATGTACTTGAGATGTTTCATTAGTTTAATACATATAAATATTGTCTATTGCAATATATTATAATATAGTATATCATATATAGGGTTATTTATAAAACAACAAAAACCTCCCATGACTAGATAGCTAACATCATTAACAACAACGTTTGTTGTATGAGTTTTAATATAATGCAAAACATTGCGCAAAATTATTCGCATTTCTTCATCTCTCATTATCATCATCAAAAGTTCTTCTGTGTTCAACCCCACTTATTTTTAGATCTCAGCGTGACTTGCTAAAAGGTGATGAGAGTCGTGGCTGCAAAACATTAGAGAGTGGATCGGCATTAACTCCGTTGAAAAACTGTGTCGGTTTGAGACTGACAGAGATGAATATAAAAAGCTGACGGCTTATCTTCAGGATTGAAGAGGCACTAGAAGAAGAAGACAGCGTGACTGCCGCCTTGCTACACGATGCCCGTCGGGTGTGATCGTTGCCTGCAACCGCATAAGCGCCTCGTACTCCACTATTGGTCAGTTACATAACCTATATTTCCGATATGGTTTGATAGCTCAATTCCTGAAGCTAATGAGTGGTTTATTTCAGAACCAGATTTCTTTGATTGGGCAGAACCAGACCTTCGGGCGCGATACACATAGTCCGCTATGGTAAGTGGTGAACAATAAATTAATTTGATGATGACCAATACTATTCACTAATCTCTATTTATTATTTCTCACTTTAGCGATATTAAATTGCAGGTTTATATACTCCTACTGCCGCACTCAGAGACTTCAAATAAATTTAATGAGTACTTACTGCCGCACTCAGAGATGTCAAATAACGTTTATGAGTACTTAACGTCAAAAAATGACAATTCAAAACTATAGTGCGTTTCATCATATAGTTCCTATGCCGTCATGATGGTAGTATTGCCAAAGAGTATATAATACACTACGTTTAAAAATGATACCATATGAACTTTATGATCTCACCTTTAATTCAGGGAGATTTTTTTTCATTACCTACATAAACAATTATGCATCTATCTTTTTTTTTTACTTATAACTACTAGTGGTAAAGCAGTAGTTACATATTAGTTTTTTTTAAGAAAGTTTTATAAACTAAGTCGTGAAAATTTGCGAGAACAGTTAATTCACGATATTATTAGTATGACAGAAATTAGATAGATAAATATAAACTGTAGTGACGTAAGAAAGATAGACTCATTAAGTAAAAAAAGGTTTAATCATACTAAAACATTATATTTATTATTATTAACAATAATTGTATTCATCTATCATGTCTACTTTGACATTTCCTCACTCTGCAAAGGAATAGAATGGGCAGCCGCGTTCCTCTTATGCCACCTCGCAATGTACTGCGACTTTTGTGCCCGATAAATGGCAATAGGTTCGCCACCTATTACATGGGATCTACCATATTTGGCGGAACGTGGGTACTAATTCACCTCTGCCTACATATAGGTATATAGATATAGGCCTGATTTATGTACTTATACACGGGCTTATTTTGTGATTTTTAATGATTACCGTGCAATATCTTTATAAGGTACTATTATTGTAATGCTATTTATTCATTCACAATGTATATTATTAATCTTATGATACATATAATTAGTAAAGCTAATAATAATAGCTTACTTCATAGTTTTTTAAAAAGTTGTATATGTTTCAGCGCCGAAACTCGTGATGATGAACAGCTGAGCTGAATGAGCTGGACTTTGTTGCTTGTATTTGACATTACAAATGCATCTCTAATATTAGTTCCGTGGACATTCACCTTCATACACTTGTAACATCAGCTCCAAGATGACGATAAACAAAATGGAATTTTTGGATGACAAGCTTTAGTCCAGCGATAGAGGTAAATCACGTCCCAACTCAACTACACGTTCGAAACAAATGGCAAAATGGCGCGGAGTCGAGGTACGGGCGCGCCCCCAGCGTTCACGCGTCTCGCCTCCGCCTCGACTTTTCGGCGCCCGTGCCGTGACGCGGTCAGTGGGAGCACTGCCTAGATAATCTGAAAGCTAGAAGTGGCGCGCCGCTTCGATGCCGGCGCCCCGACGCCGCCTCGACTCTCGAGTCTGTGGGCGACCCGCCTAAGGTAAGGCTTCCAATTTATAATTTATTTTCCAGGTATGATGATTTCGGCAGTCAGAGTGAATTAAAAGTGCTTATTAAGCGCATACATTTAAAACCATTCAGATCGACATAAATTAAGTCTTTTATTTCAGAAAACGATACAATATAGCATAATAGTTTAATATAACAACAATACCATACAGAAATTTCAAGGGCTTCTCTGTTGTCATTAAATAACTACAATATACTTATTTCCCGAAACGAGAAAAATAAATAGTCACTAATGTAAGCAGCAAAAGTGGAAAGTACACAAAATGAAGATAAGTTAAAGAGCTACTTGGGATACTGCCAGAGAATGGCAGCTCCTTTTAAGACCACCATAGATTAGATTAGGTCCTAATAAAAATTTTAAGTGCGGCCGATCACAAAGAGTCGCGCCACGTCGAAACGAGAATGATACGTAGCAAAGTCTTCCTATTTTCAAATTAAATTTTACATTCGAAACGATATTTTACAATTGCCACTGAGTAAGATACCATAGACTATAAATCACAGGAGAAAACTATGCAAGTGAATCACAATAAACTTATTAGTGTATAGCCGTAATTTACTGCTAAAAACCAAATATTTACTGTACTTCTATCCTACATTCAAATAGTTAATACGGGCTAAATTTTGTCGTTTATTTATTTATGACATTCAGTGTAAATACAGGCGGCACGACTTCGTAGTGAACGGCCGTCAAAAATTAAACTTAGACATTTTCGAATGGCATACATATATAATTAAACATTTATTAATTTCAGTTACCTTCCAATGCAATATAAATAAACGAATCAATAATATTATAAACTTATAATTCTGCGCAATAAGTAATACATACCTTTATTAACATTATTTATATTTTCAGACAATATACAAGCACATAACGACAATTTCTGGTGCAAAATTTTAGCAATATAAAACAAATTACTGTTACATACCAAACCCCTATACGGTATTAAGTATATTGCTAAGTATTTTTCTGGTAAAAAAACATGTCAACAAACTTAAAAAGTACCCATTAAAATGCACATAAATGATAATCAGGTTCATGTAAATATACTGACACAGATCTAAGATTAGGTGCGCGGACGTGAGATGACATAATCTCATCCAGTTAAAGTATACACTCCGTGTTGTATATGGCAGTGCCACGTATATTATACAAACATTTATACAATACTATAATTATTGTTATATTTTTCGCACTGTAACGCAGTTCGACCTAGCTGAGCTTCAGATCCCCGTGGCCCAAAACAAATGAAACAGTTTTAAAATTATACCTCATCCAACTTATAACGACTCGCCATGAAATATTATTACAATACCTACAAAATGTAACTGTAGTAACACAAGCTCAGCCCAAGCCAGACCAGCCACATAGAACCCTAATATTTTAAAAGCGATAACCTCACTCCGTATCTCACTCCCACAGTGCATTTATTTACACGGTAAATAAATATTTAACATATCACGAAACGCGTTGGCTGGTTATTTTAATTGAGAAACAAATACCACACACTACAATAGGGTATAAAACATTAACGTGTTAAACTAATCGTTATATCAAATTCGATTCATGGAGGTTGTTGTGTGTCGTCGGGAATCGCCATTTACATAAAACATTTCAAATCCAATAATTATTATTTACAACTACCCGCAGTGCCACCAATTGACCTTGTTAGGCGGCAAAAATTGGAACTAAATTTAACCCATAGATTTTGACATTCCTATGGCACTCTTTGTTCACCACTAGCGACACCACAAACTGTCAAGATAAATTTGCTTTAACAGGTGGCACTGCACAAGTGTTATTTTATAGAAAAAAAGTTCATTTAATACTCTATTCACTGTGAAGTTAGGATTACTAAGCTTATTAATTAACGTTAGATGTTATTTCGCATTATGATAATGAGGGAATATTACGAATAAATATTACGCGCGATAGGTGATTGTTAGACGTTGGTTCTCTTCTCGCTTTAGCACGGTTATACATACTGTATCGTTTGATTTCTTTATGATGCAAGCACTATCACACTTTCTGTGAATAGAACACGACGTGTAAATGGCACATTGGATAAGAATACTATTTATTATACATGAATATGACATCAAGCATTTCGTTCCCTAAAGCGTTAATGGTAAGGCGTGTATTCACTGTGCGATTGATTATACAATAGTTAGTAAATGAGATCATACGAAACTTGGTGTTACAATTATTCCAAATAAACTAATATTAACAGGATACGCTTTTGAACGACTTCCGGGTGACATGTTGACGCTGGTGCTTCCAAAAGCTTCAAGAACAGTGGTGTTTACATAGTGCCAAATTATTACTTGTAGGGCAGAAAACTTGCAGGATAAGTTTTGTGTTGTGTTGTGTAGGCACGCTGCGACACACTCCAATCTTTCTTGAGATGAAACCAATTCAGTCACTCGCCAAAGCTTGTGCAAGCAAGTAACAAATATATAGGTAGTGAAATAAATATTGCCGACTATGCCCTGTACTTCGCTGCATTCGTGTATGATGCTATATTATGCATGCAATTTACAATTATCCTTATAAACCGAATCGAATTATCAATGGGGCTTTTTTTGCTATATTCTGCTGTTTTGCATGAGTGAAGGCACAGTTAGCTAGGTGTGTAAACACTAAGTACATGTTACAATTATTATAATTGGTGTTCTGTGTAAAATATTATACGTTTAACAATTATAACTTATATATTTACTTTTGAAAACGCTCCCAACTTAGGACTACAGTGAAAACTACCTGCCGATTCGTCTCAACGGACACACAGCTGTCAACAGATATATGACCCGGATAACTATCCGGTTGATTGACAATGTTACAAACAATAAAACTAACTGTAGATATACAGCATCTAACAGTTACTTATAACGCACACCCTAAATACTACTAAAGCCAACATTGTCATATAAATGCTATGGTGATATTTAAATTTTTTCTTCCTCCATATAAATTTCTCGGTCAGTCAAAGCGAATGTATGGAAAATTCGAAAATAAATTTTCCAAATTTGAGTTTTACATATCACCATAGTTTTTATAATGACTAAGTTAGCATGAGTGTTCAGGGTTATTTTTATTAGATGTTGTATATCCGGCAACAACAACACACGGTGAACTAATAAGTGAAAACCACCAGAACAATCCGTCAAAAAAACATTTGAATGTGGTAAGTACTAATGCAAAGTTACAGGTAGTATAATATACCTACCAACAGACCCGGTAGGTGCTTTACATTACTCCAATACTGTATAGTATAAACAATCTCTATAATTATAATATTTAAATTACTCTATTTCAACCTACGCGATTAAAAAGGAAAATATGTATCTTAATCCAAGCATTCACACTAACAAAGTGTACATTTTACTAGATCTGTCGATGAAATATTTGCGAAACAAGAATATTCCAATCAGTGGTCAAGTCTCAGACAAGAGAGGAAAAACATTTAACATCGTGATACAATTACCCGTTAACAACAATAAAAAAGTACTTTTACTTTGGTGAATTTCGAAAATGTCAATTTAGCGAGCATGAGAATGTCACAACATTAATAAACTTGATATTCAATCTAAAGTTCTTGGTGTTTAGGACCAATGTTGCGTACATTAGTGTGATGAATGATGACAGAACCACAGCCCCAGACTAAGCTAACAATATCGTTGACTCCTATAAAGACATTTGATCAATACGGTGTTGAACAACACAATTATAAAACATACATTACAATAAATATATTTGTACACCTATTTTAGTGTTCGACTGGCTCTTAATCGACTACGAATAATAATTCAGTCAGCTATTGAGATTTCGCATAAATATTGTACATAGGTATGTCATTTTTAATTGGTGTTCATCATTGTCCACAGTACGCTAGTTAGTGGTTAGTATTGTCACAGACAAAATAACATTAATACCAAAAATGTACATTGGTGCAAAGCAATTCGTAGGCACAAAAAGAATACTGTCTACTATCTTTTCTTTACTCTAAACGGGACTGCAACTCCAATCGACAGTGTCATAATTTTAATTTCTTTTTTATTAGGTATACACCGTGAAAACAAGGAAGCACACAATAAGTTATGGATCAGAACTCTAGTAAGGTGAAAACAACCACCTAGACTTATCGGAAAGAACACAGATGCAGCTTTGGTAAGCCGGTAAGGTAGGCAGTGTCCCAGCATTCGCGAGGAAGAGTGCAGGAAGGCGTCATTAGCACGGAATGTTATCATAACTTAAAGTTGGTTGATACGTTCGTTATGTATGTACGATTCACACTGACCGGTACAATAAATGTAGCAGGAGAGTCCGCGCTTACGAAAAACGCATTATGTATCTACCTTTTTTTGACTTCTGAGAAAAACGCAATGAAAGATTTTTTTCTTAGTTTACTTGTATGGTCGGGACTAATCTAATAGATGAGAAAATGGAACTAGGAGTACATATATTGAAATGGTGTCTATGGGAAAGTTATAGAGCTCACTTTCCTGGTTTCAAATATGTATATAACTCAATTCCGCCAAAAATCGTACTTAATGCGTTGTTCGTAAGGCTCATTCGAACGAATAAAATAAAATGTATAAAACTATGTATGAAACATTTACTAAGAAAACACTATGGCGACCGACGTGTCAAGGGTAGTTGTTAAAAATTGACTTTCGATAGAAATATTGTGTCGTTTGCCACTAGCTACGCACCCTGTGCTAATATTTCCTAGTATCTAGCAAAGTTACAAGTTTCAAAAAAGGTTGAAAAAATCCCCTACCTTGCCAGTGGTGACAAAAATTCAACTCAAAAAGCTGCTAAATTAATCTACTACTCAATATTGTAAAAAAAAGTTCAAAAAGATTTTTGTCAATCTACCCTCATCAAAATTAAACGTGAACGCAGACGAGAGAAGCCGTTAATCTGTAGGTACTGTTAATCTGTATGGTAGTGTGTAATATAATATTATAGGTACGGATGCTTCAAACCGACAACCACCGTTCAGTGTGAATCGTGCATTAGTCGTATCTAGTGCTGGAAACAACGTATTATATACGTTTACTCACCGAAAACATTACAGACCGAGTAGTGTACAGACCTAGTGACGAGTGGTCCGAGCATGAAAATCACGTTACTCACAAAATTAGCGATGAAAATGACGAGAGAAATAAAACTGGTACTCCATGTATTGTCATAATCGTAATTTATATTAAAAACATATGGGAGCGTGCGCAGCATGCAAACACAGAGTGGCGTACATAATGCAGTGACAACATTTTCAAATCAATCTACGGCAGTTGGTATACTGCCGTAGATTGATTTGAAAATTCGAATGCGGTTAAAACTAATAGGTACAATATACAGACCGGTGGCAGTCAACCAACCATTATGGCTTTTTAAATTGCTAGTCCGGTATACAACATGTAACATAAATAAACTCACCCACGCTAACATAGTCATATAAATACTGTGGTGTTATTAAAAAATCGAAAATGTTTAATTATATTTTTCTTCCCCCATACAAATCTTTCAGTCAGTGAAGCAAAATATAGGATATTCAAAAATTAAATAACTCACTGAGTTTTGTTTTACAAAAACATCACATCACGTAAATCAATCTTCCAGTTGCCAGTCAGGCTTTATAAAACAGGGGGAAAATCAGTTATCCGAAACCGATGGAATATAATCTAAGCGTTTAAATACTGGACACTGCAATCTAACAATGTATACACATTACTTATATTATACAATCGAATCAACAAGAAAAAATCAATAAGCAATCGCTTTTTTATAATGTTCAAGTTCATCAAGGTCTGATAAAAACAAGAAATTTAGAAATAGCAAAACATCAAAATAATTGTTAAGTTTAAAAAAAAACCATTGCTATTCGAAAGACTGCAAAAAATTTCGTCGCCCGACGCGAATCGAACCTGCGACACACGCGTACTGGGCGAACGCACTATTACGCTTCTGAGAACGTTGTTTCGTGCCACCAATCTTTTTTAGTCTAACTAGGATTGAAAGACTTTTTAACAATGTCGATATAATTAAAATTAAATTCACACCTCAATAGGCAGTTTTGACGCGTCAATAAAACTAAGAAGTCGCTATTACTGATGATTACTTATCAACGTTAAAGATACATAAAATGATTGAAAGAAATACTATGTGCAATGGGAAGATTCTTTCAGATCTTTATGATATCTAAAGCCAAAAAGTAAACTTTAATGAAGGACGCTGCTTTATATACTTTCCTTCAAGGAGGCAAGGAGTTCCGTACGTACACATTTGCCAAGGGAACCCACTTTCAGCAAATCGATAGCTCTACAGTCAACTATAAAAAGTAACAAAACAAGCATGAAAATTTGTCAAAAGAAATGCGCCCTCAATCAGTATGATACTATTTTTGGAATGAACATTACATAACGTATATTGAACTTGTCAATTCATGCAACAACAAAAAAGTTTCACAGCGGGTAATAAAAGAAACCGATCTCATATACAGGGAAACCTGTGATTTGCTATTTGATTCATTGTAGTGTCATGTCGTCAGCAAGTAGTCAGCACCCAGATAGTCAAGAACATTCGCTGGTGAAACTTTTTTTGGATTGCGAATTAAAAAATAAATAATAATTTTAAGCAGTAACAAAATGTTCCATCGACACTAAAACACAGGTATACAATAACTAATTAAAAACAAAATAAATAAATATGTTTGTATAATTATGCAAAAGTAATCCACTTCAACATTGTGAATAGGGGTGGGGGGAACTGAAAACGGAACATAATATTTTCATCGCTAATCACAATAAAACGCGTTACCTACACCTGTTTTTTCTCTAAGTTTGCGTAACAACCGAACAAAGTGTGTGAGTGTGTGTATTAAATGACGAGACCCTGCACATTGGTTCCTCTCTCGCGTCAGCCTTGGTGGACGCCAGGCCTAAGCTGCCTTGTGCGAGAGGGAGGCGTTGGGAGTGGTGTAACAGCGGTGTCTGCGGGGTGATGGGGTCACCGCGGAGCCCTAGAGGTAACTAGGGTGTGGTAAACTGGCTCATGCGAACGGCGATTCACATGAGGAATTTGCCGATGACGATGCCGAGGAAGGCCATCAGGAGGGCGGTGGCGACCCACGGCATGGAGGTCGCCTGCGAGGTCTTCTCGGGCGCGTACGAGTGCGGGCGCACGCTGCGGCCGTCCGCCGCCAGGCGAAGGATCTCCTCCTGCCACCGCACAATGTTCACATTAAACACTCGCTATGACACGGGCGTAGTCACAGCACATGAGTAAATAAACGGAACAAAGAATAACCTTCATACCATACAACCGCGCGTTTCGGTTGCAATACTACAAGCACGCGGGGCATGTGTGCGTTACCACTGGCCGGTGTCGCGCACGCGGCGAGACTAATAAACCGGTTTATGACGCACAGCCAGTTGCATCAGGGTTAGTGCGACAGTGTTCTTAGGAAGCTCTGTTCGATTTATCTACTCATGTGGTCACAGTGCGATATTTGAACACATAACATTATAGTACATTTATTACCATACATAAATAAATCACACCTATATCCCCGAAGGGGTAGGCAGAGGGTATTTTATTACCAAGAGCGGTAAAACAAGCAAGTATTTGACTAATAAATAATACGCGAATATGCGGTCTAAGCTTTCCTATTAAACGCCCGAGGTAAGTACAGGATTATTTTGATTTGTATTTGAAAATTATTTACTGAAATGTTAGAAAAATTATTACAAAGAAAATGTTCTGATATTTCTTAATTTCCCGCATCAGGGCATAAAAGTTATTGGAACCCCTTTTCTTTGTATTATTTTTTCTATTTTTCTAGATAGAGAGTCAATATGCTTGGTACAGTTTTAGATTGTGACTTCACCGAGACACATTCTTATAATACGATGTTAAAATGTTAAATAGCAGAATTACAGTCGCATATGTTTTAAGCATTGCAACATCAAATCGGAACTGTACACGCGATCGCGATGCAAGAACGGAAAAGCTAAATTTAAATCACAAATATACAATATCAAATCAATACAATTATAACACCTAATTTGTCGGAGGAACTTTCCAAGTGGTCTGTATGTTCATCAGGCATTGGCACTTTCCGATTTCAGTTACGGCGGTTGAGAATATAATCGGATGGTGGCTAAACATCCGATTATATTCAATAAACGAATGTGTACATTGTATCGATATATAAATGTTTGAGAGACAAACAGTCAATTGACCACAGGTCAGCGCAGCGTGTCACTTCAAAAAGGCTTTTATGAGAAGTGCACAAGGTGCATAGAACCGTCTAAGTGACGTAGCTTTATTTGTCCTCTACAAACAAGAGCAGTCATTGTATCAATAACAAGCGATGATTAAATACACAAGGATGGCCAATCCTTTTAAGTGTGAATTGGACACAGCATAAAACCTTAAGTTTCCATCTAGCTAAGCCATTGATTTGTTTGCTATAACATTTTTTTACTCTTAGAAAATATTACTCTCAGAAGTAGATGTTTTATCTAGAATAAGATGATTTCCAATTCTTTTCAATATTACAAAAGAATATTTGTAATATTATGAGTGGACTTAACATTTCAATTACAAGAGTGCATTTACTTCGCTGATACCTCTCAAAGAAGAAGAGTGTTTGCAGAATATTACTTAAGCTTCAATAAAGTAACAACCGTATGAGCACTTCGTACCGTTTTTCGTTTTTAAATATTTGTGCTTCTTATTCAGGGCATATACCGTCTGTAGCAGCTTCCTAATATACTTAAAAGATTAACAGGGGGTATGAAACGTTTCATTCGATTAATAAATAAAGAAAAATAAATATGATCACGTAAGTAGGTTGGATATAAAAGAAAAAATTACGCATTAAGATCCGTTTATATCTACCAACATTAAGCGTGCCAGAGAAGTGCCATCGCAGACACCGTTTATTTACATCTACAGCTCTCACTAGCACCGAACCCTGCCTGGCTAGCATGACCACCGAAACACGATATGATAAAGCCATTTATTGCTTTGAACTGTCAAAAACAATTTGTTTTTTGACAGTTCTAAGCGATAAATGGCTTTATCATATCGTGTTTCGATAATCATGTTAGCCGGGCTGATGTCTGTACGATTCCAACACTATTCAAACTTTTCGGCATGAACCGTGCATATACAAAATATTCTTTACATCATCATTATCCGGGTCATACGCCTGGTGGCAGGCATCGAGTAGTAGCTCATGGCCCGGGCATGAGCTCAGGGCGCTTCAACCCCCCGGCGGTATGTGCCGCCGTCTAGGCGGCGGGGCTCCCCTTCGCCCCCCTGTACTCCACCCCGATCTGTATAACCATCAATCGGGTGAGTTGCCGTGGGGCAAAGCCCAGCTCGGAGGCAGCGAGGGGGCCTCAAAATATTTCTTTCACGAATACGGGCTGGGCACGGCCCGTGTCTGACGGTGTCTGCGCGGCCACGTACGTTAAATATAAATACGTCACTGTATAGAAGACAATGACCTCTATTATACAAGTACGTTGGACTGAAGGTTGTCATTCAAAAAAATTAAGCCAATTTGACTATCGCCATCTTAGCGCTGATGGCACTGGTGTACGAAGGTGAACGTCCACGGAACTAATATTAGAGATGCATTTATAATGAACAAACGTCAAATTTAGCCCTTGCCACTCAAGGGGGCTCTTCAAATCGGCACAAGAAACACTTGACATTTTATTAGACGTATTCAGTCCAGCGTACTAGTTCATAAGAGGTCAGCGATAGAAGAATATTATATTGTCGGGCACGGCACGTGTTCTGACACGTTCAATTTAAGTAGATATAAACGGACCTTAAAGGACTTGGAGAGGTTTGTAAACAGAGGCCGCGATCCACAAAGCCCCATTTCGTTTTATAAAGGCCGACAGAAAGAAAGACATAAGTACAGCGGTATCATATACGTAGAATGAGATCTATAATATTCCTACATTCGTTGTGATCCATTTCATTATTAAATCACTCGGAAAGCTGCCTTATGGACGTTGTTGACGGTTCACATAAAATGAGAACTCGGTACTGATATTATTAAGTACGTAGTATAATAATATGTTCCTGGATGTTTGGTATGATGATGAGTACACATACATAGTACATACATACATAAATCACGCCTTCATCCCCGAAGGGGTAGGCAGAAGTGAACTAGCAAACACGTTTCGTCAATTATGTTAGGCCCTACGTAATAGGTGGCGAGCCTATTGCCATTTATCGGGCACATAAATCGCAGTACATTTATATTGCTAGGTGGTATGAGAGAAATGTTTCTGCCCACTCCTCATTGTTGTCTTTACCCTAAGTCGCCTTGTACGAGACCCACGAGGGAGATGGGGATGATGACAATTGTATTCTGCAATAATGTAATTGGCGAAAAGTGGGTGTTAATTTACGTCTGCCTACCACTTCAGGGATATACACGTGATTTATGTATGTATGTTAAAAAATGCCGCCAAAACGCCACGTTATGAATCTAAACAGCGCGTGACGTAATTTGAGTCATAACCATTGCGAAAACAAATAGGTAGTAGGTATACTAGTTTCATTAATGATTGCCCACAACTAACGTCACGCACTGTGAATCGTGTTTTATTTCTTCATTTAAAGATATTTAAATGTATTATATTGAATTATTATTCGATAAATAATCGTAAAACAGTATATTTCTTTTGTACACTTTAGATTTTAATCTGATTATCTGTCCGATCCCCTATAGTTTGCACGTTTGAACCCGACCACAAACGGCGCATATTGTAAACACGGATAAAGCATACATGTCCTATAATGACACTTCTAGACGCGTCGCCAGACTAACCCTATTAAGTGCACCCAACCGACAGGGAGGTACGCTCACACTGCTTTAACAAAGTCAAGCGGCTAATTCGGTGGAGCTGTAACCTCGTTGAAACAGTTTGCTCCGCTCCGTTGAAAGTACCATTTTCCACTTTGAAAAGTAGTAATGAGGACTAAATGGGACACTGGTATACATTACATATAATATTACACAGAGTTTCACACACCTATGCACACAAACACATACACTGTCATACAAACACGTCCACGCACGTACACACTTCTATTTATATTTACTCTTTAAGGTGGTAAACTTTTTCTGACCGCGACTGTATATTCATATTGATTGCAGCGCTAAAAAGTCAACTCTACATAACATCAATAAGACAGACGAGTAATGTAATAAAATAAAATTCTTCGGCTGTATAATTCGCTTTCCATATCACTAAATACATGACGCCAACTGTACTGTAGTAAATGTGGGAATGAAAACGCTAGATTGTGTACATTTGTGATGATAGTAAAGAAGAAGAGGCCTGTCTTTTTTTTTTTTTTTTTTATTAACCTATAAGATCCCACTGCTGGGCAAAGGCCTGTCTTATAATAAAAAAATCCCCTTCTTTTACTACTAATAACATCGGAAGTTTATTTCAGTTGTTAGGTGCCTAATTGGCATGTAAACAATGAAGCTTAGTGAAAGCCATTCAGTCCATTTACGTGACAAATGGTCAGTCTATCTTTGATTGCTTCATCGTTTCGTTCGCATCACAAATCTTTAATTCAACAGAATAGGCCGGTACAGTTTTATTTATAGACGTAGCTATGGCAACGTTTCATCTTTGTCTTGACTTAATTTTGCGTCTGTTTCCGAGACGGTCAATCAGCTGACGTCAAGCACGTTTATTTTCTGTGTTTCTTTTCTGTTCTGTGCTAGGTCGAATCAAACAGATATAAAAAAGCTTTTAAATGCTTGACTCAAGCATCAAGCAAGCGTTGTAAACGATCACAATGCTTGAAGGAAGCTAAAATCTTGAAGTTTTCACTGTAATACGTCAGTTTCATACATTTTGTTTTCTATGCGTTCAATCGAATACATTGGCCACTTAGCAAGGGGGTCTGAGGCCCTAGCCAAGTGGCCAATTTATTCGAACTAATAGAAAACAAATATATGAAACTGACGTATTACATTGAAAACAAAACGTCAGTTTCATACTTTTGTATTCTATGAGTTCGAATAGTAAAGCCTTGGAGAAAGACTTGGCTAGGCCCTCTGGTCTGCCGGCCACAACCCCCATTAAAATCTAGTTAATACACCATCCCCAGATGTTTTCATTGAGTCAACTTAGTAATGTCCACAGATACAACATAGGAGCACAGGTGAGACTGAGAACCCGCCTCGCTATCACACCTAAAGCACAGAAAACCCGCTCATAAAATAATGGACCAACCTTTGCAACATATCTCACCAACTCAATTACGAACAAGAGCCGCTTATCGATTACGCTATCGCGCATTAATAATACAAGTGTCGGAAAAACATTAAACAGAACCTGACCAGGAATGAAATGTACCCACACTCAAATATGTGCTTGGAAATTAAATAAAATCATTACTTAGTAGAACTGTGGGGGTAGGGTATCCGCCGCGCAGTCCCCCTTGGTAACGAAGTCGATTTGCCAATGACAGGAGTGTACCTTGTACATACATCATCATCATCACCGGCCCTTTTTAATGTCCCACTGCTGGGGCACGGGCCTTATCTATGGAAGAAAGAACATAGGGAGCTTGGGCCATAACCCACGCTGGCCCAGTGCGGGTTGATAGGTATTAACGACTGCAGATGCAGCCGGGACCAACGTGCCTTCCGAAGCACGGAGGAACTCGAGATATCAAATTTTTGTTCACCCATTCAATGAACGGCCTTAGCGATCATTGCTTAGTTTACGCAATCGCAGGCCAAGCGAGCTCGTCGTGTACATACCCCTCAAGAAAATTCAAACAAAAGGATGGATATTACATGAATTTGAGTTCGAGAACTTGAGAAGAGACTACTTACAAAGAAACTAGTTCCGAATACGCCTGCAGATATGAGTTCGCCCCAATGTTTACCTACTCGAACACATTGTAACTTGCGGCGTACCCTCTCAATGCCTTGCTATCTATCGAACTAAAGGGCCATTGTATGGCTGAGAAACGATCCTTTAATAAACCTTTAGCCTCCTTCTTCATAAGAAAGAACTAAATGGGCCTTGATCACCGTTTCAACTTAAATACTCCTTGGTCTTTTCCGTCAGAATGTGTTTGCGTTGTGATAAAAAGAGACAGTGGTTTATGCAGGACTACTGATTGTATTAAAATTAACAACTTATGCCACGATTTTTATGAAACACTGGAATTGGAATGGATATTTGCAAGTCCTGTGTTATTTATTATTTGTTTGAGATTTTCACTATTCAAATATTAATATAAAAACAATAATAATGGTTGCTTTGTGACGTCACTACCGTTTATCTCTCCCGCGGGTGTCGCACAATTCGAATAAGGGTAAAGACGAATATAATATCCATTAATATTTCATTAAGTCATGATTTTTTTTTATTCTAATTTTATTTGGGATTTAATTTAATTTATTTTTTTAATTTAATGTAATTGTAATGGTAATGAAATTTAATTAATAATTCAAATATTTTTTATATATTTATATTTATAATGATAATTTTATTTAATTTGATTTGTTTGTAGATTTTTATAAAAATGAATGTAAATATGAATGTAACTATGGACACAAAGTCTGAAAATAAATTGATTTATTATTATTATTATTAATATCGCTGCCACTACCAATGACTCAAGCACGTCAAATATTTTATGATGTGATTCCAATGGTACAGTTACATGTTACTGAAAATGGAATTAGTGTGAAAGATAGATGCCGAAATTGCAACGCATCAGACTAGAACTGTCTCGTGGGTTTTACCGAATTAAAAACCGGTTTTGATTGATATATTTGTCAAGAATTATTGTTTACTGCGATGAAAACTCCTGTAGCATAACTACTCTTGGTACAAAAGTTCTTGATCTTCAGACAGAAGTAGGCTTACTAAAGTTTTAACATTTTGTGAGAAGTCACAGTGGTTAATGTTGCATATTGTTATTTACCTATCTTGAAATGAAACTGAAATGGCAGTTTTGCCATTTCATTGAGCATAAAATATACAGCAAAACAGGTAAATTTTTAGATTAAATAAATATACTATTACGATAAGTGCCGCGCGGTGACGGCAGAGTAGAATACAATTGTCACCACCCCAAAACTTTCCCGTGGGTGTCGTACAAGGCGAATAAGGATAAATCTGAATATGATGAGGAATGGGCAGCAGCGTTCCTCTTATACCACCTAGGCTAGCAATGTACTGCGACTTTTGTGCCCGATAAATGGCAATAGGCTCGCCACCTATTACATGGGACTTGACATATTTGGCGAAACGTGGGTGCTAGTTCACCTCTGCCTACCCCTTCGGGGATATAGGCGTGATTTATGTATGTATGTATGTACTATTACGATAAACGATTGGCCTGATCATTCGAATACAATTGTCATACAAGGCGACCAAGGGTAGAGCCAGCGATGAGTAATGCAATATACTGCGATATAAGTGGCCAATAGATGGCAATATACTGTCCCCTTATATGACATGAGAGCAATATAGTGATGTTTACAGTTAGTTTCAAATTTCAAAATGTAAACCACTTTGATATTTCTCTAACTTTTTTTAACACACTTATACGTAACTTAAAAATGATGGAAATTACTAATAGTGGATAAATTAATTCTTATATTTATGTGTTCTTGAATTTAAATTGCTGTTGTTTACTGTGCTGTATTATTATTATAGCCCAAAAATGTATTAACGCGCAGCATTAAATTTTCTCATGAGTCTTTATACAAACAAGAGATTAAGTGATTGAAATCCTACAATTGAAGATACACTTTCAGATACATTATTTTGTGGCGTGTTAAGCGCAACAGTTCATAAATATTCGATAAGAAAAAAAAACCTTTTAAAGAATATCGATGACGCAATGGCTTAAAGCTAAGTTCGCAAATGCCAGTCATCATATGGGTGAAAATATATCTGTGACCATAGGTTAGAACATGATAAATACAAATTCATTACTTTACAAGACAAGCAATTAAGTCATTGAGAAATCTTGAAGGAAGCATTATTAAATATAAGACGTAGCAAGTATTCAATGCTTACAACAGTAATATTTTGCATATAGTTACCCTGATCTGACCAAATGAAAGAGTATTTTTTGGCGATTAACCTATATTCATATGTCATATTAAGCAAAAATGCACTATCATTGTTTGATCTATGACCACAGATATTCAGTTCCTCTGTGCTTCGGAAGGCACGTTAAGCTGTTAGTTAGCTGCATCAGAAGTCGTGGATATCCACCAACCCGCATAGGAGACGCGCGTTTGGGTTATGGCCCATTCACCCAATATTTTTCCATCTATATGGAAGAACTATCCCGCAGCATTGGGAGGGCTCCTAAATGTGATGACGATGCACATATTAATAACTTTCATCTATCCGCTATAAAGTGTCCATGTGTGTACGTAACAAATTCGCAAAAGATGGGAAATCATTAAATAGACATGATTCATTACTATTCGCATCAGTAAAGTAGGCAGGCGCAGATAAGGTGTTCATTAATTCAATATTCAATAATGTTTTGCAACTTCGCAAGATAAACCTATTTCATTAGCATTACAATATTTATAAACCTATTTTCAAGACCGTGTGCTGACTCCAGACACGTAATGTCACAAGTCAGGTCAGCACCGACTGACAAATGAAAACAATTGATTTCTCTTTAGCTGCCCGTCTCTGTATTAGTGACGTCATTACGCGATAATGTTGAATATTTATAGAAAATATTTCACAGCTTCGTATAGTCCGACCAGAACAATAATTCATCGCAAAGCACGAATAGCAGTTTTGTTGATTTTAGCTAGACTGTATCTCAATCAACCACAACTAGTGTTTTTAAAATATCAATAACAATATATAATGGCCACATCTACATAACTATCTTGAAATGTTGAATAGTCCAGGATTGAGTATAGTCACGAATAAATAACATGAAGCCACTGTAATTAGGTAGAACCTTTTCCTCGATCAGTGGCCCTAGCCAAGTGGGTCTTAGTTAGCCAATCTATTCGAACGCATAGAAAACAAATGTATGAAACTGACGTATTACAGAGAAAAAAAAATGTCAGTTTCATACTTTTGTATTTTATGAGTTCGAATAGTAAAGCCTTGGAGAAAGACTTGGCTAGGCCCCCAGCCCGGCTAGCATCACCACCCAAACACGATATGATAAAGCCATTTATCGCGTTGAACTTACAAAAATCATTGAATTTTCGACAGTTCAAAGCGATAAATGGGTTATATCTTTGAGATAGACTTAAAGGCTTATTCAATTATTTAATTCAGGCTTATTCAAGTGTTAAAATGCAAAGATTTTTGATTGTTAAATGCGATAAATGCTATATCATATAGTGTTTCGGTGGTTATTCTAGCCGGGCAGGTCTGTTATAACTATAAGACAAAGTGTTCACATACAAACGGTATGTAAATCATAGTAGTATCAATAGTAGTAAAAGAAACCAATAACATTCAAATCACAAGCCCGCTTGGTCCTTTTATTTTGAATGTTGACAGTAAAAAAATGGCTTAAAAGCTAAAAACAAACAAACTTTCAGAAGGCCCAAAATTTGTTTGAATATGTCACACTGTATCAAACAATACACACTTAGGGCCTGTTTCATAATGGGCAAGTAAGTTCGCAAGTTCTGAGTAGCTTACTTAACAGTTCAATTGACATATTTTATATTACAACTGTCAAATCTGCCAAGTAAGCAACTCTGAACTTACTTGTAGATTGTGAAACAGGCCCTTAATATAATAGATAAAAACAAAGGCTAAGCACGCAATGCATAATATTTAACTTATTAGAACATAGGGAGAAACTTATAGATTGCATAAATTAAAAAACTTACTTTTAATTGGAGGTTCTCTTGTCTTAACTTGCTCTGTTCTTCGCGCAAAACAATAACCTCTAATGTTGCCTTTTGTAGATCACTTTCAAAGGTATCCGATTTAGTAGATACCTGGACAGGAAAAAAAAAACAAATAATAAACAATCCCAGTCATATTGAAACACTATCAGCGAACAAAACATGAACATGCCCTTTAAAACAGACAGATTAAAGATCCATTACCACTTATAAAAATACGTGAATACTTTATAATCTGAATATTTTTCCTAAGTAAAATAAGCCACGATTTTGATTCACGACATTGAATAGCTATGATTACATTACAATTATGATTTAATTACATAGTAATTAAATGGATAGTACACGGACTAACCCATAAACACCAAATCAAATTGTAGAAAACTTATGTTAGTATCAGCCGTGTGGTGACGGCAGAGTAGAATACAATTGTCACCACCCCAAATCTCTCCCGTGGGTGTCGTACAAGGCGACTAAGGATAAATTAGTGATGAGGAATGGGCAGCAGCGTTCCGTTTATACCACCTAGCAATAGCAATGTACTGCGACTTTTGTGCCCGATAAATGGCAATAGGCTCGCCACCTATTGCCATTTATCGGGCACAAAAGACACATGGGACCTAACATAATTGGCGAAACGTGGGTGCTAGTTAACCTCTGCCTACCCCTTCGGGGATATAGGCGTGATTTATGTATGTATGTATGTTATGTTAGTACATAGTAGCAGCGGCATCTTTTGACACAAACAATGGCACAATGGCAATGCACCCAAAAATATACTATCTAGAACCATACATCTTCGAATATGTTATTGTTTTTAATATGTCTTTTTACTCTTTAATGTTAATTAACTCAAAATTATAAATATGTTTTGCGCATTTATCACAAAAAAAACTCTCACACTGGTGCTTATGAACTATTCCGGATCCCACACCTTCTACTACCTCCCTTTACTGCAATGCAGTTTTAGCGGAACTGTCAGTTTTTATTATAAGAAAATGAAAATGACCAATACCGGTTTCGAGGTTGGCGAGGCCTCATAGTTCTTCCTCTTAGCTTCGTTCTGGATGAGACCTTCTGCGGCATCCTGTAAGATATGAATAACATGCAAAGCTTGGACCAACAATGCAACACACCATAGGACAAAACAAGATAAGGTGGTCGACGCATTTGGAATATTCCAATGAAGTCTGAATCTCTGGGATATTAATGCTACCGTTAGAAGTTACAACGCGTTTTCTCTTTGAAACTGCCACTGTTTGCAACTAGAATTTACTGCTGATCAAAAATTAATAGAGTTTTAACTAGTTATGTATGAGTCCAGACTATTAGTGGGTTAGGTTAGTTAGTCCTGTGACCACGAACATTAAATAGCTTGCTTGCATGCTACATGCTTGCTTGAATGTGTATTAAGTATCTCAATTAAGTATTATTGAGTATAGTAAAATTTCGTATTGAAAATTTAGTAACTTATTGGTAGGCGTTTTTCGCGTAAAAATAATGTCAATGGATATCCATTAGTTAGATGGTAATAAAAATCATAAGCATTTACTTAAAAATATTTTCAGCTAGAGAAAACGCGTTTAATTGTAACGTGTAAATAGAGCCAAACAAAAAAATAAATAAAACCTAAATTAAATTTTATAGATAACAAATATAATATTTTATTGAATAAGATCATGTCTTTGGCTTTTTTATACCCAGTAACAACAATTATTTAAAAATTAAAATTCGTTATTGTTAGTGTTACAGACCCGTATTTCACAATCAGACAAAAAAATGTACTGAAAATGATTTTAAGTAAATGATATATTTTATTTGAAATAATTTAATTTATTTTATTGTACCCATACTTCCATCTCTCCCGTGGGTGTCGTACAAGGCGACTAAGGGTAAAGACAGCGATCTGTAACGGGCAGCAGCATTAAATTCCTTTCATACCACCTAGCCAATATACTGCGATTTATATGCCCGGTATAAGGCAATAGCCTCGCCAGTCTCGCCACCTATCACATGGGACCCAACACAACTTAATTGGCGAAAAGTGGGTGTTAATTCAACTCTGCCTACTGATATACACGTATAGGCGTGATTTATATAGACGTATTTATTTTATGAAGTTAAGACGAAAAAGCAAGCTGGAATCAGGAGTGAAATCACTGATGTTGACTGATGAGACACACAGTCATGTTGCTTGTGTGCGTATCCGAATTCAGAGCAGGGAGTGATATGCACGAAAACCAACATTTAGTTTTCGTTAACCCTCAAACGATTTACACACGCGCCAGTGCACACAATTTTCTTTGACGATGCGCCGTCCGTACGTGTACACACTCGTGTATACAAAGAAGCGCTCTTATTGGTTGGCGATTTCAAAGATCTGGTTTTACCTTTTACTTTTTAGATCTAAATATTTACTCTGTGGTTTTTGAGGATTACTTTATTAATATCTGTATCGATATTTCTACGGCTTAATTGTAGGTATCCCACCACTTTTATATTACACATTATACCAGATTAATATAAATATTTCTTACATTAATTAATCTAGCCCAAAGTATATACCTATATAAATATCTAAATTTATATAAATAACAGACATTTAAAAAAGCATGACTCGAGAACAAATATCTGTGTTCATCACAAAGATTTGCCCCTTTTTTTGATTCGAACCCGGGAACTCTGGTTCGAAAGCCAACGATCTGACCATTCAACCAAATCATACCCGGAAAGTGTTCTTACAAAACAGAGTAAAATTAACTTGAATTTTCATTAGTGTGCTATTATAAACCTTACGTCCAGCACGCAACTACTTATGAGCAGTTAAGATAATGCTATGCTTTGTTTGTTTGTAGCAGTTCAAGACATGACTGGATGAAGGTTATGTTGCTATAATCTTTAAATTTTTCTTTACGGCGGCGGCCTTGGTAGAATGTTCAGATTGCTGGGTATTGGCCAAGAGGTCCCGGGTTCGAATCCTGGTAGGGGCAAACTTTGTGATGACCACAAATGTTTGTTCCGAGTCATGGTTGTGTATATGTTTATGTAGTATATTTTCAACATTTATATACATATTATATTAAAAATATGTCCGTCATCTAGTATCCATAACACAATTGCTAAGGCTACTTACTTTGGGCTAGATGATAGGTGTGAGTGTAAAAATATTTATTTATTTATTATTTCTTTTATTTCATCTAAACTTTGAAGACAGCTTTCTCAAAAACCCTTTTATGCCACATATTACCTTAATCTATTTATGTCCTTAATTATTATGGCTAACTTATTGATCACTTGTTATTAACTCCCATTATTAATACCTCGATGCAATTAAATGAGAAACGCAAAATCAACATAATATGAAACTTCATTGGAAATTTCCAATACCAAACTCCAATTTAACAATGGCTCCATGGAATACTTATTATATCTATAGGTATATGCTCTGCTCCCGAATTGTCCCAAGTTCTTTGTCCCACTTATGACTGGCAGCCTACCTGACACTGAACTTCCCTAGTGGTGACACCTACTCTTACTGCATTTTTCGTTTGTACGAATTTTTAAAGCTTTGTTAATAAAAGGTCTAAAGATGGTCATTTAATTCGTTCACTTTAGAATGTTCGCGTAAGTTTATCCCGATTAGGACTCACGAAGTATTTTAAACAGCGATATATAAAAATATAATATTAGTTAAGGTTATATCATCATCATCAGCCGTTTAATGTCCCCACTGTTGGGGACTTTACTCTATGGATGGACGAATATAGGAAGAATAAATTTGAGTTTACATTATTAAAGTCATTCTTTTAATTTTAATCGACTTTGACTTAACTCATAGGTTTCTGTAATGTTGGTTATTATTTACAGAAGAAATTCAATCTTAAATCACATTCATGGAACAACTGTTTCTTGGACTATGTGTTGAACAAGTACACATTAAAAATGTTTTATTATGAATTCTAAATACTGTTACTGTTAAAAGGCAAATAATAAACTTAAAAAGCTCACATACTACGACATAGCTTTCGTGCAGATAAAGTTCCTTACCGTGGCCCATTTGATGTACCTAACCTACTAGGAATATGATGGTTGCCAAGATAGAATACGAAATATCGAAAACGAAACACCAAATCTGTTTTGCATTATGTTTGATCTATTGTAATAAGGAACAATACCTTTGTTGAAGTTACAGTGTCATCCGCAACAGCCACCCTTTTCTTGGGTACTTCAGCGCCTTGTCCAACATTGTCTCCGGAATCCTGTGAAATTAAAACAATATTTGAAATGAATTTTTTTACGGACCGATTTTTTTTGCTGTACCTAATATTAATCACACCTACACAGTCCAAGCAATTACAAGGTTAACTGCCGCACTCAGAGACGTCAAATAACTGTAATGAGTACTTAATGTAATAAAATCTCAAATAAATCTAGATCATAGACCTGGCAAAAATAGCGACTAGTTTTGAATTTTCATGTTTTGACATTAAGTACTCATTAATTATTGTTTTTTAAGTGGTTGTCATATTTTATAAATATTATATATTATATATGAATATTATTCATTAGGTCACAAAACTTCCTCAGGTGTAAAATATTTTGTTTATTATCACTATTAATGAGCTTTTAGAAGTTACAATGTCATGCAAGTGCAATAATTTAATTTTTAAGAAAGCCTCTTAAGTAATGAATTTGTCATTTAAAATTAATTTTATTATGTAATGACAAAAATAACATTGACAAATATTGGAATATAATAAATTTTCAGTATTTAACTGTGATAATATATTCTAAACTATTCAATTCACTTTTTAACAGGATACAGATGAGACAGAGAGAGGTTAGATGGGCTTTTTAAATAATTAAAAAATAACTTACATTAAGGTTGGTGCCTTGGGGAGTTTCAAACACACATTTCAGCTTGTAGTCCATAAGCTGCTCTGGGTTAATCTCTTTCCACTAAAATTAAAATGTATATAATAATAAAGGTACTTGATTACCACTAATTCCATAGTTAGAGATTGATTCATTACATACCACTTGATCTATATTGGTTTTTCCTTCGGGCGCAATAACACTCTGAACCATAAACTTATGTTTATGTTTTTCATTTGTATCAACATACACAGGTTGGGGTGTAACTGTAAAACAAAGAGAAGAAATTAACCAAAATTCAGAGGTAAGTGATAACTATACTATATAAAAATAAAGTGAATTTCTTACTTGCAATGTCAACTTTGGAATTTGGCCCAAGTACTCCAGAATTTGGGCGTACACAGTACTTTTTTGGTGCAGTAGTTTTTATCTTGAAAAGTACAGTATCCGTAGTGGGATTTGTCAATTGCATATAAGTGGTGAATCCTTGTTCGAACATTCCTGAAAAATCAACTAAAATTATCACTAATAATGACCAATTCTTTGCGAACATGGTCAATTGAAATCCTTAATCTATTTCACTAACTAACAGTATGAATTAACGTTCTTAAAAATAAACACTTTCCTTGTCTATTGACTTTAATAATTAAGAAAATTAATTGTTTATTCAATCCAAATTAGTATATATATTTGGTGTTAATTCAATCCAATATCAATATTGGTGCCATGTAAAAAAACTTTTACATTATATACCGGAATGCTTTACGCTTTATACCTAGGTTTTGGCATATAAGATATTCTAACTATAATATTACTATTAGTTGTAACAATACTAAAATATTATTGGTTTATTAATAACCTAATGGGTGCGGCATGGGCCATTCACATGAAAAGAATAATGTACGACAACACAGAGAAAAAAACAAACAAAGATAAATAATTAGAGGCTCAGTCAGTTTACCAATGCACCATTAAGCTACAATTTGTAAAATCACTAGGTATCTACAAAGTTACACTTTAGTTCCTTCAAAAATTTCTAAATTAATTACCAGTATGTGCACTGTAAAAGTTTCATTTAGTACCATGGAATCTATTCCCTGTACAGGAAAAGCTAAGCTAAAGATATTGATTTTAAAATGTATCTTACTGTACACATGTATTACTTAAATAATTTGCAAAAACTAAAAATGTGGCAATTTTAAAAACAATGTTGGAATACAAAATAAACGATATATCTACCCACTTCATAATAAGAAGTTGTTTAGTGAAATTTTATTGACTAACATTTACTGTCGCTGAGTAATAGACGACTATAATTATAATACATATGTAGTTTATGTTTATAAATTTAAAGAAAGGAAAAGGGTATTCATGACGAAATATTTGTTCACTATTTAGAATTGCGTATTGGTAATTCATATTTGAGGAACGTCTAATAATTTATTATTGCTGCATTCAGCTAGAATGTTATGCTTAGATTTAAAAACGTTCAAAAACTATCATATCTATAAAATACCGCACCCTGACAAAACGCCGATATCTGGAAATAGAAACTCCATTTGTCAGCAGCTAGCTCACGACTTGTAACTATGCTACCTATCAAAGTCTCCAATACATAGGATTATACGTAAAAATAGTAATTCAAAATGCTTACCTTTAAATTTGAGCTCATTTTGAGGCTCTATAGTTAATACTTGGTTGGGCATTTTGTATTTTATATTACTGCAGATATCTCGTTGGCAAAAATGAAATGAACGTTCTGTCTGCAATGTCGACCGAAGCTATGAATGACGAATTATTCGACATGCGCAAACAGTGTTACCATAACCAGTCCGTAGAAAAGTCAAATCGAATTAAATACTGTCTATTAGGACTATGGAATAGTTTATTAATAAATTGATAAACTTACGCTTAAGATTATAAAATGAGTAGTGTAAGTAATTTTTAATTAAAAAGAGAACAGAAAACAGACTTAATGTCATCATGAACCTTATTAATAGTAATAGTGCTTTAATATTTAAATATTTTATATTATGGCCTTTCCACGATTGTACTTTATTTTATACACATTGAAAACCACTCGGACGTGGTTACTCAGAACATTTTAGAGTTAATTTTCGGTACAGTAAATTAAAGGGCACTCTATAACAAATTAATTATGGCAACATGATGGCAATAGCCATGATGTCAGTACCGGTAATGTGATTTACACCAAAAGATATTTTTCGATTTTAATTTTAACATTATATAAATGTTAGAAAAATTTGTACAAAGATTTTGGTGGTTAGAAAAAGAATTTCGAAAAATTATGATCTTGAGGCGGGAATCGAACCCGCGTCCGCTGCTATACAAATTTACAAATGTAGAAAAGCTTAACCGAACGCACGGTATTTGTAAAAATATCTGCTTTGGAATGTTTGAAATTTATTTCTACATTGCGAGGGTACCCGTTGGCTTACAACGTGAAGTGTAAAGGTTAGAAGAATTTCGGCAAGTTAATTAGTGTCTTGGGTGGCCGAGCGGTCAGGCACCTGCCCGGATAGCAGCGGACGCGGGTTCGATTCCCGCCTCAAGATCATAATTTTTCGAAATTCTTTTTCTAACCACTAAAATCTTTGTACTAATTTATCTATCTAATTTCTATCATACTTTTAATGTCCTGGACGCAAATTTTCATGAGCTTTGGCTAATGGTTTTCATAAAAAAAAATTAATATGTAACTACTACTTAGTACCGCTAGTAGTTGTAACGTAATAAGATAGATGCATAATTGTTTACATAGTTAATTGAAAAAAATCTCCCTGAATTAAAGGTAAGACAATAAAGTTGACATGGTATCATTTTCTTTCAATACTACCAACATGACGGCATAGGAATTATAAGATGAAACGCTCTATACTTTTGTGCTGTGCATAGTAATAATCTCTTTGCTTGCTGCATGTAAGTCCGAATCGCACGTTTGTCTAATGATTTTTGATGTCGACAGGAATAAACAGAGCGATATGGTGTGTAATCTAATTATTGGTTGTATACAGTCTGTTTATGATCGGACTTGCGATACTATATCGATGTATTGTATGTATAATTTTATCGACAAAAAACCATACAAATAGGGGTCGCAACCGTCATCCCTATGAATGGGATAGGAGCCATCGGAGCCATTTTAAAACATTGGTCATATTTACACGAGTTCATTGAAAGTCGTTTTTTTACCAATTTATGTTACCCACATACATGAAAGTGGAAAAATTCGTAATATTCCATAAGTGAAAGCGCATTATCTTTCTTGCTCACACACTAAAGGAATATTACGGATAGGAGTTTTCTTTTAAAAATTTTGACTTATATTTGTTAGACATTTGTCTGAATAGCGGTAATAATTTTATGTTTATTAGTTAGCACAGTTTATTGTGAATAAAATAAAGTACAATAACTAAAAATATAATTACAAAATTTTACCAAATTTTTCGTCTAAATCAAGGGTTTTTGATTATTATTTTCTGTAACTTCTTAACAAATGTGGTTCTAAGTGATAGCTCATTTCATCACCTTTAAAATAAAACCACTTTAATACGTGGATAAAGTATCGCAAGTCCGATCCCAAGCAGACTGTATAACGTCCGTCACAGTATCCATACACGTGCACATATTAGGTATACCCGAAAAAATAGAATTTATTATTGGTTTTATTAATAATATTATGACTCATATTACAACAATCAAAGAGTGTAAAAATATGTATCATCATCACCAGCCTTGTTCCCACTGGGGCACATGTCTTCCCTATGGATGGAGACTATTGGGAGAGGGCCATTAGCTATACCTGCGTGGTGGGTACCACGCAGGTGTAGTGCGGGTATTGACACCTGCAGATGTAGCCGGGACCAGCGGCTTACCGTGTCTTCAGAAACACGGAGAAACTCGAGGATATAATAAACTTTTTGGTCACCCATCCAATGACGATCCATAACGAACATTGCTTTGTGCTTAGTACGGACGCAACAGTCCGAGCGCGCCAAGACTTTATTTGTAATTTTTTCCATAGGTAGATACCTACATACGTAGTATTATTGTCCTCTATGTACATAAGTATTATTGTCCTCTATGTACATTAGTATTATTGTCCTCTATGTACATAACAAAAGGTAGTACCTAATTATTTAAAAAAATTGCAAAATTTGGAGCAGTTTTAGATAAGTGTTTTGAAGTCAGCATCATAGCCCTTCCATAGCCTTAGATTTAAGTTCTATATGTTGCCTTAAGTAGGCAACTGGAAATCATTTTTATACGAGCCGCAGGGTTACCTACATAGGTACTACAGCAGAGCCAAATACGATTTCCTAATCTCGTACAATATAGGCTCGTCCATTATTACACTAAATTGGAATATAGGTGCTAATTTATACAGGTCTGCCGGTCCCATGGGGATAAATAGGCATGATTTATGTAGGTACAGTCAACGGCACTTCAGTCAGACTACCCAAAACTGTCAAATTTCTTCAATCGATTGTCAACCTTAAGCTGGTCATAATAGAGCACAAAATAGATTGAGAAATTTTGCCATTTTGTGGTAGTCTGACGTGCTGTTGACTGTACCATAGATAAATCAATTGATATATCTGTGGTAGGTACAGTCAACAGACAGTCTGTTGAAAATTTTTGGGTTGCCTGAAGTGCCTTTGACCGTACCTGCCTATAACATGAGTTTGCCATAGCTTATACTTCCCGCATACGCGTTGATACGTCTTGATCATAGGTTCCCAAACTTTTTTTTCATAGACCTTTTTTAAAATTTGGTCGTTCAGGCAGACCTTCAGGTAAATTTCTACCATATTCCCAAAACTCGAAAAAATGTGAATTAAAGATATGTATAATGAAAATTTGCGATGCGGCTAATTTCTGGTTACATTGCTAGATAGATAATTGTTTTAGTTAATCACTATGTCGGTCTTCTAGGAGCGAACAAATAACGTGAGTATGCCAGCCCCGAATCATCCCAGGGGTGTCGTAAAAGTCGACTAAGGGAGATTCCCCGGTGTAGACCAATAATCACCTTGGGGCACCCGAATGGTGGAGGGCAAACCACCAACAACAGCATACCCAAAGAGGGTTAGTGTCAGGCAGGCTGTAAGACTAAAACTTGATTGGAATGTTGTCATTCCAATCACTCTCTCCGTTCCTCGGTCTCTCGCATGGTCCGTACCGTCTCTTTTCCATATATTCATTCATCAGGGAGTGGATGGCTTGATGACGTCTGGCCGATATGAATGGAAGAGGAAACATACTGCGCCGACTCCAGATAGACTGGGAGCAGGGCAGGGAGAAGAAGACTATCGAAATTCATAAGCTTACGAACCGTGAACCCCCATTTTGTATCACGCCAACGAAGACCCATGGGGTTCCACGGGAGACCGCTTTGGGAATCAATGGTCTAGATATAGTTGAGTATAGGACTGATCAACAATCGACTACTCCAACCAGGAAAAAAAGTCGTCAAAAAGATTTATACATTTATTAAGTATCTAATTACAATGAAATTTAATCTATTACAACACATGCTCAATACATTGAATAACAATAATTTTTTGCGAGATGCTATGCTTTATAAACAAGGCCGGTAGGTATCTAAAATAGCTAGGGAATACAAATGATAACGCAACTTGGACAAATACAAAGAATTAATGAAGAATTCATTGTAAACAATCCATGTTTATACGAAGCCAGCCTTATATTAATGTCTCAAGTTTTTTTTACTTGTCTTTTTTGGAAAGGTTTTTTTGAAACCGTTCATCGTACTGACTTCGTCTATAAGCCATTCTCGATAAATGAAATCTTCTTTAATATGTAGTTTCGATTCCGAAACAATTTGATATGGTCTAAAATAAAAAAAATAATAAAATGAAACAGATTGAAATCCTAGCTAAACTGGTGAATAAAAAAATAGGCCCTTTTTGGGGACATGCTATATTAATTAATAAGCTTTGATTTGTTAAAAAAGACGATAAAATTTGGGTATAAGTATTTCAATCAAAGATTAACATTATGATCTTTTTAAAATATTAGGTCATTGTTTTTAAAGCTAGTCACAATAATCAGTTTTGTAGGCGTCGTTATTTTTTTTCACCAGTCTATTTATAATTTTAACTTAGACTATACCGGCCAAAAATAATTATTACTTAGAATATTTTTAAGGGAATCAGTACTAATAATAATAATGATGACGCAAAATTTGTAAATGTATACCTAAATAACATTCTACTAAATAATAATTATATAAAATATTTATGAACCTACAAATCTAGGCATTATACAAAATAACGAAAGTCGAATAATATTTTTACATGGCTGATGCAGACCTGAAACTTAAAGACACGAATACTGTGCATCAATGAGATCATTTTAAAAATTAACTCTAATTGTATGTTTAAATTTTACACAATAAGTTAAATAAATAATTTTATCCCTTACAGGTAATTACAATTGGGAATTATAATTTATCATAAAAATGTTATTTTAGTAATGTTTATAAAAACAAAAATAGACCATTTATTAATACTACAGTCAAATGCAGTTAACTTAACATAATAATATGTGTAAGCAGTTGTTAATAAAATATAGTTTAATCTAGGTGATAATAAGGGATATTATATTTAGGGCCTGTTTCACAATCGAAAAGTAAGTTCGAAGTAGCTTACTTCGCAGATCATTTGACAGTTGTAATATGAAATATATGTCAATTGACCTTCAAAGTAAGCTACTTCGAACTCACTTGTCGATTGTGAAACAGGCCCTTATAATAATAAGGCTGGATTTCACCAACACATGGCAATTATTAGTTCACCGTTAGTTTTTGACATTTTACCTTAAGGAAGAACTGTCAAAAACTGACGGTTATCTTTTAATGGCTTGTTTTACGTGTTGGTGAACTCGGGCCTAAATAAACAAAACATGTTTACATCGCGCCTATTTAATGTTTATATTCATTGTTTATACAGACAACAATTCGAGCTAATACAAGCTAATTTATCTTGTTTATGAACATATTTTAATAATACTTTAAATTAGATTAGTCATAAAGCGCAATATTTGAGTTTGAGGTAGCCTGCCATGATCTCTGTAATTACAAGAAGTTGAAAAATATAAAACAGATACACATTAACATCAAGATTATTAGTGTGGATTACATAGTAACGCTTTTTTTTTAAATATTTTGCGCGTATCCAAAATCTATATGCATAATGATATTACTTTTAGATGACTGCTATATTAAAAGTTGTCTAAGACCTGTTTTTGGTATTAATACTTGTTGGAAAATTATTGTATAATAAATCAATTGAACAGTGAATAATAAGTATGTCATCAAATAATATTAAGTAAATAAATTAAATCTATCACAAACATCGTAATAAGTAATTATATTTCTAGAACATTTTGATTGTTCATGCATAAATATGATATACTTAGTTATAGCTTATTTTACTAATTCAGATCCGAAAAGCAGTATAATAATAATTTAATAATAATTTTTAAAATTATTTTTTTTAATAATTTCTTGCATTAAAAACTGGTAAACCACTTGCAGGATTGAAACCTGGGATCTCTTGGCCGATAGCCAGCCATCTGACCATTCGACCAACATAAATAAGTAGATCTTTTTTATAAAATCGATATAAAAAAGCTTCGATTATATTGGACGATTGGTCTTTATATTTATGAAACCAAACCGAACCATTATTTATCGCTACTAGACTTTAGATTTTATTTTAACAATAATAATTTCGTCAGAGCAAATACATCTAACATAATTAATATTGAAAGTGAACGTAATTTGTACTCTTTATTCCAATATGATGAAAACCCCTTTTATGAACAAAATTGAATGAAAAATCGAGTACCTTCACTGTGAACTGTGCATTGGATTGCCTCATACATAATAATTACAATAGAAAATATTGTCAATATTCTACACCATTCAATAAACACCCGTTATGGTAAGAAGAGCGTCTTTTATTCCGTTAAGTCGCTTACTAAATAGGGGAATTATACAACTGAATTACACTTGAAAATAAATTACTTATACCAAACTAAACAAAAACTACAGATCGATAATGAGACCTAAATTTAATAATAATTACGGATAATAATAATAGTCACCGTTATTGTTACTACTTATAATCATAAACTTTATTGCTTATACTCGATGATATCTTAGGGAGTTACTAGTTCTTGGACAGCATAAAAACAAAAGATTAATTAGTGCCTTACCTTTTTAACATTCATAAATAGTAAAAACTTCCTTACGTGTCCATTCCAATTATAAATTGTACACAGCATTCAGAAAAAGATATGATTAGAAAATATAATGCTATACACGGCAGGTGCCAATATTCTATGTAGGTACATTGAAGATAGACGTAGGTTGGTCCTACAGCTTAGTTGCTTAGCAACTTTTGTATTTATGGTAATATCACAAAAAAATCCAGGCAACTAAACTTTAGTACTCAGCTTACTTTGAACTGTAGACAGAATATAGGGACCGGCAGTTAGAGATAAACAAAAAAAAAATAATTTTTAATAAGTAACGAAATTTTAAAGAGGAACTTGAAGAGCATTATTAGTGAATATAAAAATGAATGAATTAATTACAACCCCCGACTCATCCCATGGGTGTCGTAAAAGTCGACTAAGGGACACTGCCCGTTGTAGACCTATAAGCACCTTGGGGCACCCGAATGGTGGAGGGCAAGCCACCTACAACAAAATACCCAAAGAGGGTTGGTGTCAGGCAGGCGGCAGGCTGTAAAACCTAGGCCAAAACCTTGAGCAGTATGAATTGATATGATGTCATTCCGATGTTCATCGGTCTCTCCGTTCCGTCTTTTTTCTACAAATTCATTCAATACTAGCACCTTTACGTGGACCGATGACGGGAGAATGATTGGAATGACCACATTCGAATCCATACTGGTTAAGGTTTTGGCTTAGGTTTCACAGCCGACCGGCTGCCTGACACGAACCGTGTTTGGTATGCTGTTGTTGGATGTATGCCCTCCTCAATTCGGGTGCACTGCCCTCGTAGCACGGGACGTGGACAATATCTCTTTAGGGGAAAAAGAAAACGACTCCCTCTAAATCCCGAAACAAAAGACTGTCAAGTGGTTGAGATAGATTTTGACCACGTCCCGTTCTAGGGGTACTGAGGTGCTGCCAGGGCAAACCATCTCAATCGACACTCCTGGGGTAAATCGGGACAGGTGTGGAAGGCATCTTATAAGTCATAATGAAACGTTAACAGCAAAATATTTAAATTGAGAAATTATTCTAAGCACGACTCTATTCCGATTGTTAAAATTAGATATTGCTGTAGTGCGACTCCATTCTCTGATGTCACGGGGATAAACTGACGTGATTTATACATAATTATGAGTGTAAGAAACACATTTCAAATATTAAATACGTTATCTTTCCTTACAATAATTAGTCTCTAATAAGATGGACTCGACTTAAAATATTCTAAATTAAATGTATCAAATTGATCAATATTCATAGCAAAGGCTAATAAAGTGACAAACCTTTATGCTATAACAATTTAATTAGAATTATATAGCATTATGTCAAATCATTCGTGCCTAAGTAGCATCTTTGTTGGCGTCACAATGTTAGATTGTACTGAACGGAAATATAAAATGTCTATTCGTTTATATATAAAAATATATTTGTTTCCTGTCAGAACGTCTAACGAATAAAGAATCTCTAATTACGTAAGTAATATTTACTTTGCCTGCTACGAAGTTACACTAGTGGTATCTATCTAAACTTAAGTGAATAGTGAGAACTTTTTGAGTTAAGTATCTACCTATCTAAGGTAATAATAATAGCCATCGGCCTAGCAGATCTACATTAATATAATTAGGGGTTTGTACTATTACTTATCTAAATAAACATATCTAAAAGCAATAAGTTTCTCTTCTATGGATCGTACTGAAACAGGTATATATAGTTTGGATTACAGCATAATTCGGATCTACATTTATAAGTACTAGTCTACGCCCACTAAGCCCCTTCCACGCTACATCATATAAAATGTAATAAATATATAGAGTTCATTCTAAAACAACAATAAATTAATATTTCTAATAATATTTCATGCCCTAACAACCGCAATGATTTGTAATAGCGTCGATTAGAAAATTTAAGTACCTAGTAGTACCTACCTACGTATAAGTAATCTTGATTACATTCAGCCAGCTGATATATTGCTTAACCCTTAAGGTAATGTTTTAAGACAAAGACGCAATGATAAGCAACTTTACGCAATCGCCAATAGAGTTAAGTAATTAGGGCAATAACAACGTATAGATGGAAAACATTTTACGAACAACATTAATTTAGAGACCATTAATTAGATCCAGAGAGAAAACCTCTCCAGAAATTAAAAAATAATACTTTAATATCTAAACTGGGTACAGTTAATCCCAGAATGAGCTTGACACTATGGCGTGCTAGATAAGAGATCGAAAGTGTATCGAAGAGTATCGAAGTGAAAGTTTAGGTGCACTCTACCATACTAAAATATTAAGCTTGATTGGTACATGCAAAAATATAAATACTGGTTCGTAACCACCTCACAATTTCAATCTTTATAAGTTTTTTTCCTAAAATCCCCTATCCAGGGGGATTCCTGGAATTTTTTGACCGAAAATCTGTCAAATGTGTCAAGAATCCCGCTGCACAAGGAAGGTCGGAATAGCATTAAATAATTATTACACATCTAATTAGATTACAAACTAAATAGCACTCTTAAAAATTTATCAAATCAAAAGTGACTCAATTGGAACATCATTAAATCGTTCTATATAAATTCACATTTCAATTGTCACCGAGTATCATTAAGTACAATTTATTAATCATAAAATATAACAATAAAAATTTGCGAAACCCGCCAAGCGTTTAAAAGCTTCTAAAAAATTCATAGCGATACAATCAGTCAATCTGGGAAACGTTAAAAAGGGCAGGCTCAATTTCGAATTACAGTCCTAAGCCGTGGCATATGCGTGGTGTGTAGAAAATATTTTACTGCGACAACATATCTCTTCTCAGCTTCAAAAGTCAGAGGGCAAACCGATTGTTGACAAAAATGTTTATCTATATAAGACTTCTTGTCCTCAAGAGGTCCAGATTAAGGAAACTATGATGGGTACCAGCTCACCATCAGGTTACCGCAATATCGAAAAACTCCTTATTGAATTTGACTCAAGACCTATTGACCATAATGATATAGGTAAGCACAATTAAATGACGCGAGAAGTGATTAAATATCAGTATATCACTTCTGCACAATCGTCAGCAATTTAAAGGTTAGGAATGGAGAATAAGACAACAAAGAAACGAGAAAGAGATAGAAGTTAAGAAAAGAGAATAAGGAAGATATTGAGTGGATGATTTAAAAGAATAAACGGTAAGGTTTATTTAATAAACTGTAGGTAATGTTATGATAAGATTTTCGATAGTCCAATATGTAGTTTGTAATTATTTAACCTGATCGGATGTATTCAATTTCGTGTTAAAAATAAGTTTAAAATGTTCCGACGTTAAACGTCTTAATACTGTATTATTAATAAGCGAAGTTGCATTTAAAGCATAAAACATGACACATTGGTATAGTATAAAAGATAATTTAACCCTGCAAACTAAATAGTTAATAAGATTACCTTAAATCCTATTATTAAAAAATATATATCTGTTATTTTGACAAAAAAAAACATATAAACGACGTCAATTAGCCGACAAGTTCTGCTTTCATTGCAAACAAAACATTAGTAGCTGAGTAACATGTTCCATATTGCCCTATGTAGCTATATTTAAAATATTTTTTACATATTTTTCATCAGTGTTGTACAATCCATCTCTCCGAATTTATATTCTATAGACTCTTTGTTGAAGTTTAAAAATGATGGAAAATATTGTGTTAATCTTCTAGTCTTATTAATAAACACGGTTTAAATAAAGACTAGTTACTCAGTGTTTTGTCTTTTGATCGCATTCAAAATCACGTTTGCGTGACGAAGACAAAACGCGGAATAGCTATACCATATTTACTACCAGTTTATTAGTTTATATAATAAGACGACTAAAGTTTTATTTGCTTTCCGGTGTAGAACTGTCATCTACTTATAGTAATCACTCTTCCCTCCTAATGTGATCGGGTTGAATTAACCAACTTTATGTTGAACTGTCCAAACTTCACAATATTAAGCTTAAGGCACTGAGCAGGTAACAGGAAACGATTGAACTGCCAATTATGTCAAGGCGATAGAACGCATCATCCTAGAAGCTATAAACCGGTCACGAAGGACCAAATACAAAAATCGGCCGTATGCCGGTGCAGCACAACAAAAGCAGGTCAAGACAGAATAGCTGGAAGACTAGGTACTTAGTTAGTACCAGACCAATCTGTACGAGAAACCGATCGTCTGCTCAACGCCTTACGGTACAAAATTGCCGAGCACTACTCATCGATTGATATGACACACCACATATTTTATCATTAAAATTAGGTATGCATTATAGCATTAATATCCTTTGCCCAGGGCCAACGTCTTTCCGCTGGCGATATGATGATGAGACTATTACAATAAGATGCAATAAAGAGGACCCGAAGACATAATTCATTTGTAATACGGGTACCAAAGTTCATCCGGACAGAAAATAAACACCCATCTGGGACCAAGCGACAGCCTCACGCTCTGGATGTATCAAGTACATCAACAACATCCAAGAGACAATATCACACGCTATGGCTACGCGAAAGGTGTGTGGGTATCACAAACAAGTTAGAAACATTCTAAGGCACAACATGGCGCAGTGAAAGGAAATATAGGACGCCACAAATAGCAAAAATTACGCGCCTAAATAAACAATTGAATAAAAAATGTGTAAAAACCCGAGTTTAGAAAAAAAATTGTCTGATATCCATCGCTGTTTTCCACCATTCATTCCGCGACGCAGGGTAACTAACTACCTACTCTTTTTATAATAGTAGTATATGTTGAAAACACTACTTTTGAAGTCTAATGGCGGTATTAAAGATAAACACCGCTTAACCTAATCTGTATCTATATCCGCGCTGGTCGTTTTATCACCAAAAGTGGGCTCATCTTTTAGGAACGTACCGGATCGCTCCATGATAGGTATTTCGACGGGTTGGTCGCTTTCCGATCGGCGTTTCGGCGTCACCTTAGGCTGTGTCTTGGTACCTCTAGTCTCTTTGACTACTTTGGTCACCATTTTGGCTGAGCTGGACTTTGTAGCATTCATTAAAGAACAAGACGAGCTTCTCTCGTGTGGTTTGGCTCGCGATTGCATCGAGGCTGCAGTCTTGGGTGTATGGGACTGTATGGACGACGAGGTATTACTGGTCGTAGCCGATGTTTTGGGTGTATGATCCCTCCGTCTTTGAGCGAAGCTGTTGATCGGACTCAGAGGAGCTTTGTTTGGCTGTTCCAGATACACCGGTATTTTGGAACGCACTTTGCCATTCGGCACACTTTTCTGGTTGTTCGTGTTGGATGTCTTGTTCACTGGAATGAGAAAAATAAGGCATAAAGACCAGAGTCAGATACAGATGTTCTATCTCATGACTTGTTATGCGTTTTGTTATGACTTTTGTAAGGCATGTATGTTATATTTATACACACATAAAACACGCCTATTATTCCCGAAAGGGTAAGGGATAATATAACACACACGTTTCGCCAATTATGTCAGGCCCCATATAATAGGAGGGAAGCCTAGTGCCATCTAATTGATTGTTTTTACCAATCAATTAACGTTAATGAGCACTTAATGTAAAAAAATGACAATTCAAAACTAGTCGCTATTCTTGCTGGGTCTATGGTCTAGATTTTTTTTTGCCATTAAATACTCATTAAGGTTATTTGACGTCCCGAGTGCGGCAGTTAGTGAATCACATGCAAATCCCACACAATAGGTGTGAAAGTAAAAAAAAAAATACTCACAACTGACTGGCCCCTTGGCAGTGTGCTTAGTTTTCGTGTAGGTGGCGTACTTGTTGCTATTCTGCGACTCGCTCAGCGAGTCAGTTGAAGGCTCAGCGGTTTGTGGTCGCGAGCACGTCATCAGACTGTCTTGAGACAAAGTCTGAGCCTTCGCTTTGTTACGGGAGCGTGAAGGCGGTACCAAACCGTTTTCAGACAAAGCTTGAGTCTCGTGCGTGTCAACTTGGAAATGCGCACTGACTCGCGGCCTGGCAATCGCCAATACATCCTGAGAAATGACATGCTCGTGCGATTCTGACCGGGAGCGGTTAGTCGTCAAAACCTCCCGCACTGCTTGCTCTTCGGCCTCCAGAGAGCCCGTCTCCAAGCCTTGACCCTTATCCGGCTGTCTCACTTTCGCCGAAAACGACCTGAACGTACGACTCTGTATGCTTGTCTGGCTGGTGGAGACAATTTTGGGGACAAACATCTTCTTGTTGAACTCCTGACTGCACCTTTGCTCGTAGCCTCTTATATCACGAGACCTGGTCTTGTCGAACGATTTGACGGCCGCCTTCGAGTTCAGCCGCTCCTGTGACAGCGTGGTTTTAGTCAAATTGAATTTGGCCCGTTCCTCTTGCGCTTTCGTCGTGCGCACTTTGGGGGGTACCCGGTTAGTTTTCTTGGGGTCCAGCAAGTTTCTGTTGTTCTTCAGAATGTCCTGTGGCGCGGGTTTGAGCGAGTACGGCACGAAGGACGCTCTCATATGGTCTATGTCGAGGATGTCGGCCTCTCTTTCCTTTGCCCACGCCGCCCTCTGAGACCTGCCCGGCTTGCCTTGGGCATTTCTGTTCCTCCGATTCTGGGCAACAGAGGCGTGGTCGGGCATGGCAGGGCGGGCTATGCAGCCGAGTTCTTGTAGTCGCTTCCTCAACTCCGGCGTCAGATCTTTGTACGCTTGTGTGGAACACACTCGAGTCGCATCTCTCACGATGGATTTCTCACAAAGAGCGAGCCAGGTAGCAGCTTGGGTTGAAAGAAATATATTATGAGGCGGCACGCTGCCGTTGGTAGTGACGTCTGTTTTGACGAACCGGTAGCTATGTACTTCTTTGACGACGTCCGTGATCAGACTGTAGGCGCGACACAGTTGGTCGGGTGGCGCCCACACTATGGCCGCCTTGATGCACTCGTCTAAAGCGTGGAGGGCGCTAACTGGCGAGTTGGGGGGCAGAGCCTCCGTGTTCTGCAGTACCGTCACCAGCTTGGGGGCCATGAAATTGGCAGCGGCCCTCGCCAGCCGATGGCACATCCTGGCCACCACGTCGGCCCAGCGGCTGCTTTTCAACGCGCTCACTACAAATAAGGGTAAATACATACATAAATCACGCCCATTGGGGTAGGCAAGGGTGAATAACACCTATGTTTCGCTAATTAGGTTAGGTAGTCATTGCTGTCATTGCTCTCTTAACTTTAGGCAATATTCATAATTAATTACCTGCATTTCATATAGATTGATTGCTTCTATGCTGGCCTGGGAGCGAACAAATAACGAAGAATAGGACAGCCCCAACTCATCCCATAAAAGTCGACTAAGGGAGATTGCCCGGTGTAGACCAATAAGCACCTTGGGGCACCCGAATGGTGGAGGGCAAACCACCAACAACAGCGTACCCAAAGAGGGTTGGTGTCAGGCAGGCGGCCGGCTGTAAAACCTAAGCCAAAACCTTGGGCAGTATGAATTAGAATGTTGTCATTCTAATCACTTTCTCTCCGTTCATTCATCATCATTCATCTCCGTTCATGGGTCTCTCGACATGGTCCGTTCCGTCTCTTTTCTATACATTCATTCATCACTAGCACCTTTACGGTGTGATGGATGATATGAATCAAAAGGGAGTGGATGGCTTGATGACGTCCGACATATGAATGGAAGAGGAAACATACTGCGCCGACCCCAGATAGACTGGGAACTGAGCAGGAAGAAGAAGATTTCATATAGATTGAATTATCTTAATTGTTACATATGAATACAACTCAAGAAAAAGAGTACAAACGAACATAATAAACAAATATATGTACCAAAAAAAATCCCTTTTGCGAATTTCCCTATTCCTTGTGTATTGTATCTTACACACCGTAGGTAGCCGCGTGAGAACTAGATTGTAAATGCCCAGAAAACACATACGTACCAGCCAGTCCGCACCCATAAGCTGTCTCTATGCAGTTTTCCAGTGTCAAGTCAATAACCACTTGCTGGTAGCACTTTTCGTGCAGCTCCGAGGGCAATGTCGCGAAAGCTTTGGTGGGCCACACCTTCGGGAAGTACTTGGTGATCCATTTCAGACACTTCCTGTACAGATCGTCCAGTCCGTACACTGAGGTGAGGGTAAAGCATTCCAACACTCCGGCTTTGCATACCGCACATGGCTGTAAAACAGTATTCATAAATTGAGCTGAGTGAAACGGAACCATAAATAAAGTCAGTAATGTACTGAATGGGAGAATATAGAGAGAATGGGCCACAACCCACCACGATGGCCAAGTGGGGATTGGTGGGTATTAACGATAGCAAATGCAGCCGGGACCAACGGGCAATGGGTTAAAGTCCCTTCCGAAGCATGGAGGAACTTGAGATAATAATTTTATGGTCACCCATCCAATGACCGACCTTAGTGAATATCGACCTGCAAGGAACAACATTGTAACTCACTTTTTGTCAGTTTTTAGTTACAATCATATTCTTGCTATACAAAAAAATTATAAAATGTTTGCACTCACTACACTCACTCTCTCTCTATCACTCACTTTACGTATAGATTTTAAAAACTGTTAAAACATTGTAATTCATGAGTCAACTACATTTAGTATAAATATAGTTGACTGATTATTAATATATATAATATATAATTAATTACTCATCATTATTTAAGGAAAGTAATATAAATATTACATTGTATCTCAAGATACAATTATATTTTCGAAATAAAAAACTTTCTCATTGAAATATTCACTACCATACATTTTACGATTGTATGTCTGAGTTACAATATAACAATCGTATAAAATCTTATTTTACATGTAGTGATATGCCACTGTAACTCACAAAAAGTCAATTATATACAATATATATATCAGTATAACCTTATGAATGTATAGCTATTCCCTTGTTGACTCAATTTTTCAAGATTGTTTGGCAATAAGACTTAAGAGATATCCGCGAGATTTTTTAAATTTTGAAGCGCTCTCCTGTAAAGTTACTAAAAATGAGTTACGATGTTGTTCCCTACAGGTGTCGATATTATATATTATATTAAAGGACAAAAGCCATCATTACTTACTCTGTGGAAGTGATGACAGTATTTAGCTTTCAATGTAAACATTATGGCTTCTTTCAATCCCTCCAATCCAAGCATGTCGGTGAGTGTTGCCAGTTCTACTATACTGATAGAATCCGGGATAGTGGACACTCCAGAATAAATATGGCACAAAGCGAAGTGCACCACGTTAAAGGAAAATCTAAAAATAAGATACAGGAAAGTCACATATAAAGCTTCCTTCAAACCAAATTTAATATTTTTGTAATTTAATATTTTAATATTTTTAAATGTAATTTATACATAACCCCTCGTCTGTCACGCCACCTCATTGAGGTCGATGTCAAAAACCGCCTATCTGTCAAGCCGCCTCCTGGAGGTCGATCGCTCCTACATTGTATTAAAGCACAACTCACGCGATTTATTTTATTTATTACTGCTCTGACTTATGCAACGCGTAAAGAAAAGAACAAGGACGGCATATAATGACACATGACAACCAAACGGCGCCATTTTAACTGAATTGAATGAGTCACTAGTTGTACCTACTCGAGCTGCCTTTGTGTTTTCATAGAACTGTCAAAAACTTCAAAAATTCATTTCAACATAGAATTAATAACATATTTCCAGTATAATTGTATTAATGTGTGCATACACTCAATAGCTTGTTTCATAACGATTTCAGAAACACAACATTTATAAAATAGCTTTCATACAACATTTTAGAGATATTTTCCATTTTAAAAAGACGCGCCGTTTTTACAAGGGGTGGGGGGGCCGGCAGGTGACATAAAGCGCGAAATTCAAAAATGGCGGCGTATCACTGGAGGGGATATTACTATTATTATTTTTCTTTGTTGGTGACATTTGTTTAAAATCAAATGTGATCTGTGATAAAACTGTAAAGACAAGATATACAGAACAGTTTTAATTTCTTAGAAATATTTTATCAAACTACACATTTCATTGGTAATTTTCAGTATCTAAATATATATGTATGTGTGTACCGGCAATGTGTATAATCCGGTATTGTATACAATACATAGGCAATGTATAGAATTCCTAAAACGGGCAGGTAAAGTATGAAATAGAATTTATTTTACACTTTACCTAGGTATTCTATACAATGCCAAACTTGCAGCAGGTAATGTAACACTCGAACGCAATTGTGGTTATTACAAACAAATAAGTACGGTAAGCTTCATAGAACCCTGACACCCTTCCTAGAGGCGCCATTTCAAGCATTAATGGAAGTGAATCGTTTTAGCATGACCGTTCACTCGCGAGTGTACGCCGCACGCGGGTATCCTTTGCAAATAAAATTAAATCCTTTGACAAGAGACGGCACGGCGCCAAGGCGGCGCGATCAAAGTTCGCTTAGATAATGTCGGTACACCCGAACGCAATTGCGTTTAATAAAACAAAATACGAATAAAAATTAACCTTAACTTGTAAACTTTTCTGTAAAAGCACAAGTTACTGCCACTCGCCGGCCGCTGCAGCGGCACTCTCGCTTCGCTCGCTCGGCTCGTGCTGTTCGTTGGTTCATGTACAAACCTAACCTAACCAACTTATTAACAAACTCATTTCGACGGACAGGACAGGGCTTTGTGAAATGTAGCTGCAAAAAAAACTGTGACTCTAAAAAGTGTTCCGGTGTCAAAAGTAAGGCTCTGTGCTCTTCAAAGTGCCATAATAGTTTGTCGTGTAAGAATAAATAAAACCTACTTTAACTTAAAATTGTGAATGCCTATTAGACCTACTTTTTGTTATCAAGATAATTGTTTTGTTTGTGAATTCTATTACAAAATTACTTACATTATGTTAAAAGATACTTGTAATGTTATGTTACAAACAAGAAGAATTTTAAGTTTCCTGTTATTTTTTGTGAAAGTTTATTTCAAGTTAATACAACATGTTTTATTTGTCCGCTATTTGATAAGTCTGTTAAGATTTATTGATATTAACCGGCTTACCTAACATTAGTTTAGTCTTAAGATTTATTTATTTTACACATTACCGGTGAACCAGCAGGTATTCTATACAATACCTAGGTAAAGTATGAAATGGACAATGATATTCATGATATTTCATACATTGCCTGGACGCCCCAGGGATTGTATACATTACCTAGGGATTGTATACAATACCTGAATTATACACATTGCCGGTAACATATACACTACTTACGTAGGCAGTGAGATCACGTTACCAGCGCTTTCGACCCAACCGCCGCTCAATATTCCAGCAAAATATTGGCACCTGAAGAAATATATTTAAACATCTTATTTATTTAAATGCGATTTAACAATATTTTTCCTAAATAAAATGTCATGCTAAATACACTCTATGAAAACTTCAATTATTTCAGATATAAATAATTCACCTTGAGGACAATATACACTTGTGAGCTTTAATGCGTCTCCCTGATACTTCCACGATGACATCCGGAGCAATCTCTTCTAGGAACATCCGAAGAAGATCTTGCCCAAGTCGTGATTGGCAATTTCCTATAAGACTGGAGGCCTGACTAATTTCTTCAGTAGTACTATTTTCTAAAAAAAATATTATTAATATTAACAATTTATTTGTGATGATGATGCTAACATATAAATATATTGTTTTTATCTTTAAAGAGACAAACCTCTGGAATGAATAAATAGAAAAAAACCTATAAAAACTGTAATATAGTTAAAATCAACGGAGCCCATGTAAAATATGAACAATTATTTTCTTATAACAGTATGAATGTAAGCTAATATTTATTGGAGTCATATCTAAAAATAATAAAATAATATCTTACCCACTATAGAACGACAGAAACTACTTTGTACGCTGCTCATGTCAGATATTTCTGATGTTTGATCATCTATATCACCAGGACTCATAGACGTTCCTAGCCTGAGAGGAGATCGGGTTCTACCCGACAAAGATCCAGGCATACTCCTGCTGAATTCATTTTTTAAGTGGGGAAAAAGCCTGTTTAGGCTTGGTGCATTCTCGGAATGGAAAGAGCTGATAACTTCATTAAACCGTGATGCCCCTGCACTTGGTGCACTCCAATTGTTCTCCGGAATGGATCTAGTCATACGCTCGCCTAACGACTTCTCTTCGGCTTTCCCTGTTGGAGCTTCCGATTTTGAGACAGGCTTATCTAAGTCTGATAATTTTACGAAAAGTTCGTCCTCGTCCCCATTGACATCCTCCTCGTGTATTGTGGTGCGCAAACAGAGATGGGATATTTTGTCACTTGGTAAACTTCTACTTTGACAGTCGTTCTTTGGCGGTTCTCTTTTGTCACATCTAGGATCTTTATTATAGTTTTCATGTATACGGATTATTTCTGATACACTGATATTAGGATCTTCACATAAAACTTCGTACTGTTCGAATACATCAAAATTGGTATGTGACGACGTAGTGCTAATTTTAGTCTTCTGGTTCTTCTGGGGTTGCTTTATTTCAGGTGTTGTTTTTTTAGTGCTCAAGCATGTCAATCTTGTAGGCATTTCTTTTAAGGATGACTTTTCTTCAAAACCTATAAACATAGAAAACATTTTCTTGTTTTCATTATCCTTTTGATTTTGCGGCGGCTCAGCGTCAGGTAAACTGGACAAATCCACATAAAACTGATGACTCGACCTTTCACTACTATCGGAATCAACGGAGCTTCTACTCTTGTTGTCTGAGTTGCCATCATGTTTAGCATAATTTCTTAAATTTTCGCAGGTTTTATCGCTTGGGCGTTGTTTGTTGGCTTCTGAATTCTGAGACGTTTTTTTGTCTACGTCCGATGTCGGCTGTGACATATTTACCACCCAAGAGTTACAAGATGGTTGCGGTGACTGTGTCTCATATCCTGGTGGGCCGCTAGCATCTGATCCAGTGGATGTCATATCGACTCTTCTACGTGTTAGAGGGCTTGAGGTGAAACTAGTAATTACAGGCGACGATTCATGAGATTTTTTTGAATTCCTTTTTAATAATGTATCACTTTCAGATTCGTCCATTTCATATTGTTTAAGTACAGTTGCTTTGAGAGACATAATAGAGTTATTTGGTGTGCTAGTCATGATAACAGAGCTCAATGTCGTGGTGTAATCTTTAAGAGGATTGGAACTTGATGTTTTATTAATTGTAGTTGGTTTAGATGTTGACAAATTATCTACAGTAGCAGTTGCTGCACAAGTTATGGGAGATAAATCTTTCTGTATTGAGTCAGTATCTAAAGAATCTTCATTATCATTTTCAGACCATTCATTAGGACTGAAATCTAATTTATTAGTAGTGCTAGCTCCTGTTTTGCTCGGAGCTGGTATGTTTATATTCGCTATGGAAGACTGTTCATTCAAGTTTATTTTAAGAATATCATCTTCATCATCAGCTAAGCTTGCGGCATCGATAAAACACGATGTTGATTTATATGGTGACTTTGGAGGAAGACTTTCAGAATCAACTTTGGAGTCAGAAGTCTTATCATTTCCATCGTGGTTGCTATTATGTTGTCTCTCACTACATATAAATTTCTCACAGGCATCTTTTGGAGCTAATTTAGGTGGGAAAACAGATTCCCATGACCCAGTCTCTGAAGATAACGAAGAAGACTCCAGAATTACTATCTCCTCATTCTGTCTTTGTTTTTCTTCCTTTGTAGAGTTACAATTTGAAACATCTTTAAACTTTATGGGAAGATTAGTAAATAGACTGTTTTCGAATATTTTACTAGAACTAGATAACGTATCTGGCATTTCTGATTTAGTTGAAGACATAGGTTTTTTATCTCCTATAGGGCTCGAAACAGACGTATGGGTTGTTAAGTCATGTATTGCGCTTTCTGTTAAAGATATATCTGTTAAAGTGACATCTTTGTGGCTTGTTAGACTTTCAAGTAAGCCAGTATTTTCCAACCCTGAATCTGAAGATGTAAACATGTTTTCCATTTTGCTTATATTATCATCAACAACTAACTGAGTGGGAGCAGCAGGGTTAGCACCAGGAGAGCATGTATAAGCAGCCGATAAATAGTCTGATGCAGAACTTGGATCGTCTGTTATTAAGCTGTCTGGTGAGTAAGCTGCTTCGTTTGTTTTATCAGTTGCAGGATCAAAAGACTTCAAACTTTTTATTATAAGATCACTGTGTTTATTCAGTTCATTGCTTTGAATTACTTTAATATTTTGACTAGGTATAGTGAGCGATTTGTTTTCTCCAAATTTATCAGTAGCAATTAATTTATCATCACTGTAGAGGTTTTTGTTTAAAATATCACAACTGTTGGAATGTTTAACAGATTTGGATGTATGACTAGAAACAAGAGCCAAAGAAGTAGGCTTGTTACGCTGGAAGTTTTTCAAGTCTTCAATATCTCCCACTTGTGAGTTGATTATAGACTGGAAAGCATTAGATAGAACATCTTGTTCTATGAGCTCTTTGTCCAATAAATTGCCCTCTATAGGCACTAATGCGTAGTATTCTTTTGTCAGTTCTGTACTTGGACTAGAACTATTACTTTTTTTAAAACATTTATCAATATAGGGGCTAACGCATTTAGGTGTCAAAAACTCTTCTGATTCATCTATGTCTTTTTTGGTGTCTAACGAATTTATTGACACAGATTTTAAATAGTTTAATATTTCTTTTTCTTGATTTTTTGTATTGCATTCAGTATAAGTGTCACTGTAAAAAAGGAGTTTAAGCATGAGATTAGATCACAATTAATGCACGTTATACAAAATTATATTATTCAGTTAGTTTGTATTTTTTAAGTTAAAAAAATCTGATCAAACTAAAAAAAAGCGACCTATATTAGGGTAACAGTCCATACATTTTGGGCAAGTTAAAAGATATGATAGTAATCTAATAATAAATAATATTTATAATGGTTATCTAATTATTAATAATTAATAATAGTAATCTAATTATTAATAGTATTTAATATTTAGCAAAATATATGTGAAAAATTACTTCTACATAGATTGGATTGGGTTTTTTCTTCTTTCTCATGCAGTAAGATGACATTGATTATATGTACTAAGAACGATTTTTTTACTTACCTAATGAAGGAATATATTTCATCGAAAGTACTGCGTGCTATTTTGAAATGAAATATTGTTTCAAGTCTATGATAAAATTTGTTTGTGCGAGCTTTTAGTATACATGAGTGGGTAAGAATTTTTAGTTTGCCACAAACTACTTCAACATCTGAATATATTGATTCATCAAATATTCTGTAAATAAAAAGACAGTATGACACATTAATTATAACAATTGTTAATGTAAACGTATTATATGCACATGGGAGCATAATAATATATACTACTATTTGTTACTTAAAAAGAAATATTTGTTACATTTCTGTTATGAAATACAGAAAAGAAATAATGTGGTAAGTCATACTGGTGTCAGGTTGACTTCCATTTCCTTGTAGTTGTATCACCTATGTTGTAATTGTAAATATTTCTTACCTACCTATTTGCTACTTGAACATGTATTTTTTACACAACTGCAAGTAAAACATTAGGACCGTACATATTATTTATGCAGCAACGTCTTTGGATAATTCCAATTTATGTTTATGCAGGAGTTTAGTGGCTGCCACTAAAATTTTACTGATATTATGGATGTAAAGATTTACACTTTAGGGACATTATGTTTGCGATGAACACACATAACTAAATTTAGATTGCAAAGTTTTGTATTTTAATTGGATAATGAGTGTTTTTATTGAATCTCCTTATCCTAAATTTACCTAAAATAATTATTTCAGTGATTCTTTGTTACTTTCATCCTCCCTCCTATTCTGCTATACCTAATATATTTTATACAAGTAATAATTACACAAACCTTGCTATATCTTCTTCAAGCTGCCTTTGAAGATGCAGCTGTAGCTGGGCAGCTTCGTCCGAGTATGATGGCTCTCTCGCCAATGGCGGATTTACCCTCGAATCAGCGGCCGGCATTAAGCATTTCTTACATCTGTATACAAAGTAATTTTTAAATTAATATCTTCTTCTTCCACCCTCTTCTATTATATATGAGCTCAGCATGAACTCCCCTCTTTACCATATCATCTTTCACAAATCCTTCCATTGCTTCTTCGGTCTTCACATCCATACTTATCATACCTCTAGTTACGTAACATTCATCCCTCCTCATTACATGCCCTTAACACGCTAACCTGTTACACCTTCATTTTTCAATCATCGGCGCTACTTTTAGACTTCCTCTAACATACTCATTTCTAATCCTGTCTTTCCTAGTCACCCCACACATCTCAACATTCTCATTTCCGATGCATTTTTCTTTCATCCCTTTCATTAGTTGCCGAATGCCCTGATCCATACAATACGACAGGTCTTATTACGGTTTTCTATATTTTACCCTTAATTATAAGGGGGCAATCTTGGGTCACATGTTGCCCCCGAGACCTGCCACCATTTCATACATCCTGCATTTATTCTACCATTGACATTGCGGTCAATATCACCATCATTTTGGATAAATGATACCTGAAATCGGAACAAACTGGGAGGAATACACCACCTATGGCAATATCGGTAAGACCAGAGGTGCCACAGAAATATGCAGTTACGATAAAGTACTTAATTAAAATGGAGTGCTAGTCCCCACATTAAAGTATGGAAGTGAAAGTTGGCTATTTTAAATAAATAAATAAAATGTATGTCCTTAATTAAAAGAGAAGATAATTTTTTTATGTGTTAAACTTCCAACCTGTAAACCTGTCCAAAACTAGCTAATCAAGAATAATGTAAAATAATACATAAAATGTAACAACATTCTCTCTTGCCATTATTTAACTCACAACCAAAATCATACAAAAGGCGTTTCAATCCTGTCAGCGCTTTTCCAACAGTACTTTCGACAAAGTTTTCAGGCCCATTTTTTTGCTCTCTTGGTCGATTTCTCTATAATGAGATCTATAAGAAAACCCAAATTTACTCACTGCCAAAACGATCATGTAAGGAGAAGGTGTCTACCTGGTTACAGGAGTTAAATTATGACGACACGGAAAAGCTTCTTTCTCGTATTGTATAGTTTATAAAATATATTGTTTTGTATTATTATTGTATGTAATATAAATAACACCTATTAGCATGCTTCTTCATGTGCCCACCAGAATATACATTCCTTATTTATTCACTACAATACATACATTCACCAACATACACCATTCATACATTTACATCCACACATACATACACTTACTCACATACACTTAATACAGGCTTTTTCTTTATTCCCTTTCTGTTTTGTTTTCACAATTGTAATTGTTGTAATATATTTTGTACATTTTAAAGGGTGGAGACCTGGTGGCCAGAAATACAGGCTCTTAGCTAAGTTCAGGCACCAGTCTTCCACGATAGGCTTGTAATCTTTAATAATGCTGTAATGTTTTTTTACTGTATTGTGTAAGAAATAAACAAATTTTTATTATTATTTATTAATTTCCTATTTGTAACATCGCTGATAAATCTGTTGTCATTATTTAATCATATACTTAAAGTTGACACTCAAATCATGAATTTTAATTAATTAATCTCTCTTTGAATATAAGACAACCTTGATAGCAAATATTATAATATTCTTATAATTTTCATAACAGAAATTTTGTCTGAACTATTTAATTTTCAAGGGAGATAGTATTAATAAACTTTATAAGCACATTTTGCTTGGGGTTACGAATTATCCAAATCGATCTCATTTTTAGGTCAGCATGTAGTAATAATCGATCTCATTTTTAGGTCAGCATGTAGTAATATAAGGATGAGCAGCAAGTAACATTTCCCAATTACCAACAATGCAAAGCTGATTATCGGCCGCGAGGATTCGATCAATACTTTCAATGCATGCGTATTACTTGACAGACACCAGGATAACCACTGTTTTTGCAATCGCGAACTGAACTTTCATATACAAATGACGGTGAGCCCGATGCAGTTGAACATGTAGTTGTGTTTTATTAAGTAATAACTAGGCAAACAATAATCATTGTCGGCCTTTTATCAATACTAGTACGTATACTTACGCCTTGTTTTCCTCACACTAAATGTTTTCAGAGAGTCAATATCACTAGAACTGGATTGTAAACCTATTTAGAAGAAACTATTTGGCGCATTTGTTTGTAAGTTAGGCCACGGAGCTATATTATTTCTACGCATATAGGGTACCTAAGCATTAAATCCCTTTCATGCGAAAAATAAATAAGAATTTACAGATAATTCCTATCTGACCTTGCTTGTGCGCTACGAAGAGAATCAACGTAATCCTCAGATTATGTCAATCATCATAACAGACTAAAAATAAAAGTTGCACATCCTTGTCATATTTACTTGGGTTTACACCCCACGATCTGTATAAGACAGAATATCCGAGCTCAGGCAGATGAATAGGGCACGGATCTGTTAAATTCTCAATCGGATTCTTGATTATAGTAAACATTTATCATAGATAATATTGCCCTTAGCGAAGCCTTGAACGATTTTTTATATTTGCATTATTTGTTTTTAAGAAAATAATATTTTATTACTAAGTACTAAGTATAGGTATGTAGTACCTAATATTTTTGGTAGATACTTGACTTTATACTATGAACGCATTTTATATTATGGGGAATAAGTGAAGTGAACGCATTTTATTATTGATTTTCTCAGCAGCTGTGTTGTGGTTGTGGTGTTGTGTACGTAGGTGCCTACCTACCTATCTGCGCTGTACAAGAAACGAATCTAAAGAGTTCTAACTATGACATAAAATCGTTATTCCTCAGCACTATCTACCGCCATCTATAGTGTTTGGTTTCCCATAATGTAGGTATCTATAGATAGTTAAGAGTTTAGGTATAATCACAGGAACTAGGTAAGGTAGGTAGGTACATATATATTTTACTATATGCCAGTCCACTGAACTCAGTCACAGGCAGAGGAGAGGCACTGACAAATTGACAATGCATACTGAAATCGATTACAAGTCGGTTCTTCAGAATCTCTATCTTACTGCACTTTGGCAATGACTTACACCAGGAGAGATAAATTCTGCGAATTTTATCGCTTTGCTATCTGTACTAAATTATAAATATTCCATTTCCACAAGACCTATTTGATGTCTTTTCTGCCTTAAATTACATGTAAAATATAAAATATGTACCTAGTTCTGTATAAAATTTATAAAAAGTTTCCTGAATTGTAAATATATAGAGTAGAGTAAAATTGTCAACGAAAAAGAATCGAAGAAAAGTAAAGCCGCCGACCGTTCCTACCTCTGCGAAATAATGTTCTTCATTTAGTAAATACTTTTAAATAATCGTAATGGACTCATCAACAGAAAATTGGGATCCAGGTGAGTTGTCCCTTGAATTTTATATATTTTTGTTGTACAGCCAATTGGATGTGCCTTAATAAATAATTAAACCAACAAACCCTGCCAAGCCATTATATTGAGTTGATTATTATTTAGTTTATTAATCTCCAAGCCCTTACTTGTGTTTAATAAATTGTTGTTTTTGTAATATTGTGTGTTTGTACACCTACTAATCTACACTGGGCCCATTCTCCCTATATTCTTTCATCTTGGGCTTGCAGGTTTGTGCCTCAGCAGTGGGGACATTACAGGGCTGATGATGATGAAGTGTTCATATAGTTCTAAATTTTAAACCCTGTCTACTGACATCTGTTTTTTAATCAATTATTAATAAAGTACCAATAAATATAATATCAACCATGTGACAGCTTAGCAGAAAACAATATCATTTCACTGTATCTTGTCTCCTATTTCATGCAATAATTTAGGTTATTCAATTCAACACTTAAGACACTTCAACAACATAAAAAACATAGTTAAACACACATTATATGTTCTAAAGTCACAGCTGCTTAAATGTATTTGTGTAGTACAATTTCAATATTTATCCTTCACCCAGTAGTATACATGTTCTGAAATATCTAGTGGCTTTTTTGTGAACATAATTTATATCTTACAGACAACATTATATGGTAACCTTTCTATTATGAAATCTTTAAATGTACCTTTCGTTTCGTTCATGAATATTAGTGGACCTTCTGAACTTATATTTTTGAACTCATCCTTTTCAGCTCTTACACGTCTTTTGACATCTCTAAAAGAAGTCCAACCGGGAGGTGAAGATTTGGCATTTCTCAGTGAACTTTTACAATCAAAACAACTCCATGCATTAGTTCAAGTGCACAATAAAATTGTGGCTAAAGGCAAAGATGACAAATTTTATCCACTACTTTCTAATGCAATGCAAGTGACTTTGGAAGTACTCGACTTGCTTGCTGATGTTGTGGCCAGCTCCATAGAATATGGGGAGCTTCTTAGCTTATTGCAGAAACCACATTTTCAAGTTAGTATGAATTACCTTTTCAAAAAATTTGATGAACTATTTGAAGACAGTTGTACATAGCAGTTTTGTTTTATCTAACTCAATTTAATTTACTCTAGGCTATATTATGCACGCATGATGCAGTAGCGCAGAAAGATTACTATCCTCACTTGCCAGATGTCCCACTAGACGCTGACGAAGAGGAAGAAACTGTGAAAATTGTTCAACTTGTTAAAAGTGATGAGCCTTTGGTATGTCTATTGGTAGTCTTAGTGATAATTGGTAATTGTATTAGAAATTTAGTTTCTAATCTATGCACTTGTAACTTAACAATTATTTTTATCTAAATAATAAACTGATTTACTTACAGTTTATAGTTAATATAGAGTTAGAGTAGCTAATGGAAATAGACTACAGGCCCGTGTCAAAAAATGGTGGATCATTTGAACCACCAGGTGACCTATCTAGATATAATATAAGTATAAAGTAGATATAAAATAATAAAAGAGCATAAAATAATAAGATTCAGCACTATGCCATCACTTGTAAGCTGAGTGCAGGTGAGAATTCAAAAGTACAGGTAGAGTGAGTACATTTTGGTCATATATTTTTGTTGTATAGATATATGTATATATCGTACAAAAATGTCGATAGATCCATGAAAAATAATAAGAAAACGCGCAGTGCAGTATTTTCCGACAATTTCCAGGGTAAATTTGTTCATTTGATTTTGTACGGCATCAGTTTCATACTATTTCAATACTGCTTCTAATCCATTATTCCGCAACGCCGTACAAAAATCATGCGACAAGGGGAAAAAATCGAGGGTTGCAACTCCTCTCTTTCCGTGGTCCAGGGGGTGATTTGAAAAAGTACGGCTTCGGCATTGAACTACTATTACTAGCGTATAGAAGCGACACCGCAAACAAGAAATGTAGTCCGTGCGTTGATGCCCCGGAGCAACAACTCATTTAGTCATTCGCCAACGCTCGAAGTGACTGCTTGCCAAATTGTGGCTACAGATCGATCTAAAAATGCCTTCTTGCGTGTTAAAAACATGCAACAATGAATCAAAAACAAAACAAAAAGATAGTGGTGTGACTAATCATCGTTAATTGTAACAAAATGTTAATTAAAACATATCAAATATAAATTTAATAGCATAATTCCACATTTGCGACTCATAATCTAATTTATAAGGGTATTTTTGTTAGACTGCGTTGAAAGAAACGCGTTGATGTTTTTGGCTGCATGTACTTTGGTTAAACGATAATCAACTGCTAATTGTGTTAGCTCTTATGTTGTTTGTTAAGCGCTGCAGCATATAACTGTATCCACGCCACGCTCGCCCGCTCGCCCCGCCCACCCCGCCACCGTAGGTAGATTCGAGTTGGGAGAATATTTTTGTTTGGCATAGCGTCTCTAGTTTACCTTATAACTCAATGGCCTTCGGTTCCAAAACATAATCTAGCACTCAAAAGTACTATTAAAAATAATGCCGTCAAAAAATGATTGTTCATTTGAATGTCTCTGTCACTGTCTATATATATATACTATTGTTATATAGAATTGCCTATAGAGAAATACAAAAACTGAAATTTTGCAAATTATTTAATAGTATTAACATAAATAAATTAGGAAAAAATGATGCCGCACTTTTAATGCAGACCATATCTTTTAGGCTGATGAAAATGACGCTACCATTTTAAGGGTACTTTACGGCCATCTGATACACTACGGCATTAACGTATTACCAACAATTATTAACAACTGATATGATAAAATCACTATGACGTCTAACTGAACTGAAACGGTGTGTATATTATATCCAAGAATTAAAAATGTATAAACAATAAGGTCATTCCTTAACTCCTAAATCCCTTTGCTTTATCTTTCTTTTCCTTCCATTTAAAAATACTTGCCTCGACTCGAGCGACGCCGACGCCAACGCCGCCGCGCGCCAAAAAACCTGAAATAACCGAGTGAGCGAGCGAGCGGGAAGAAACTACCTCTACTGTGTGTGAAAAAGTATGGCGGCCGCGTTTAACTAATCGCGCGGACTTGCTTTGAAAATACTAAATTAATCGCTTCCTAAGAACTACTGGACTGTGTTATAGACTTGGTTAGCCGTGTCTGAAGACGTGATAAAAAGAAGACGTCAATCTATAGTGTTCCGGAACTGTAGTTGTGATTTCAATACTAGCCGGCCGGCGCGAAGCCCCGTCGTTGGTAAGTCCCTACATTACCTACCTACCTATCCAGATTTTCGTTTTACATTATCATCCACTGGTTTCCATAAATATCAGCAGTCGATGCAGTGTCCTTCCAGTGAAGTTTCTTCATTCCTTTTGTTTTGGTGCCTCCTGTGAGGAATAATAACCTCACACCTCGTTAAAGTTACAAGTTCTAACGCAAAATATAACAAAATATCGTTAGCTTGTTGAACTTGAAACAATAAGTATTGTAAAAACAATATTCACATCAATAAATACGTTATTTTACAATTTTCATATCTAATAGGTAGACATAATTATCTATATCTACCTACCTATTTCCCGCGAACGCAAATCGTTCTCGAAATTTCTAAGCGCATCGAAGTAGGTACCTTTACTTCTGCCTTTTCATAAAATTATTAGTTTTATAGAGTAACATAGTTTACGTCACTGCATCAACTGTTGATATTAATATGGTTAAATATAAAATAATTCTGCATTTCGTGCTAGGTATAAAAATATAGAAAAAAATCGTCTTAACTTTTTAGAATCGAATGATAACATAAACAGATTACAAATAGAGGTCAATCCTAAGTTTGCTATTGACAACAAAGTGCTATTATCGTTCGATGATTTATACTACGCATGTATTGAATTTGCCGATTCACTCGTAGAGGAGAGAGTAGGTTTACTATGTGAGACGAGTCGTAAGCATTCTACGGCACAAGTAAAATTGCCTAAGTTACAAATACCTAAATTTGACGGCACTATTGAAAATTTTTGCAAACTTTTAAGGATAGCTACCTACCATTGTTCGTTACAATGTTTCATTGTATGATATTGAGTAATTTTACTATTTACTCTCATGCTTATCGGGTTGTGCATTGTCGATCGCGAAAGGCATACCTATAACTGCAGCAAATTATTCCGTAGTATTCTGTGCACTACTAGATAGATTTGAGAACCCTATTGTTGTCAAATCCTCTATTGTTGTCGCATTCTCGCGACGGTGTAGAGTCATTAGGCCTGTTATCGACCACTTAGTGGAGTTGTCAACTTTGAAAATCAAAATAAAATATTTCTTCTTGATAATTTTATACAAAAACTATTGAAATGAATATTAGTCTATTTATAATTATTGCGAACGTTTAAGTGGTGATAGGAATATTGTTTTTAATATTTTAAATTATGTAATATACTGAAAATATTAGTTTCCGACCGCAAAGTTCAGTTTTCGTCCACCAGTTGTCCTATTTTCGACCGCATCAATTAGGTATGGATTTCATGTATAAAAGTATGTTTTTTAATATAATTGTTTATTAAGATAATAACTGTAGTCTAAAAATCAGTCTTCGTAACAAAAAGTTATTATTGGTATCTAATAAAAAAAAATACAAGAGATCAGAAATAGTTATATCACAATAACAACATTTCTTAAAAACAATTTTTTTTTAACTAATTAACAATAATAATTGGCAAATTAGAGTTCTATTTACCTAATTTTGGTAATAATTATTGACAAAAGTTATAATATACATACATGTCGGAAACTGGGACGTAGGTATTTTACTCTATGTCCGATTATCGACTATAGGCCATTTCGACGTATTATGTTTATACTTCATTATAGCAAAATGTGGACGAAAATTGGCCATCGCAAATATCTGTACACATAAAGTTCATATTGCTAAATAAAATTTAGTTTACTTACATACATTTTCGAATAAGAGACAGATCCTAATTGACATGGGCTGGCCTGTTATAGACCACCCGGTCGAGATTAGGACTTTCTAATAAAAGGGGCGTACCCTTTCTCGTCCACTTCGTTTTATTTATTAACTATTGTAAATCAGAGTAATAAACTATTTGTCCACACTTTATGGATAGCAAATTACCTTTTTAAACAGTAAACAAACCAAAAAACATCATAGAACTGTTGCCGCAGCTTAAGCAAGTTGCGGCACGTCACTATTTTTTCTGCAATATTTGACACGTTTTCACTCTTTCGCCGCGTACCTCAAACTTAATAGGTTTATATCTATGTAGTTAATGGCTGCGTTCCAATGAACTGTGTAGGCATGTATTTACTGTGAAGTTATTCAGGTCGTAATATGTAAACATTTTAAGGACCGTTTGCTATTTTTTGGCGTTTTATTAAAAAGGGCGGTTAAATGGTCGAATACAGGAAGCGGTCGGCAAACGGGCACAATGACCCTATTTAGATAAAATATTCACATTAACGCCGATTAATAAACCTGCCTTAACTAATTTAGGTATCCGAATTAACGAACGTTCTTTATTAAAGTGTCAACGCCTTGCGCGCGCTTAATATTGATTGATAATCTAGGTGAATTTATGCTTTTTTACATCGCGGCTCGCTTTCTTGATGCCGACACACGGAAACGTTTTGAGTTACAGAATAGTACAAAAATCCCACAATTTAGGGATTTAATTAATTACTTACAAAATTATATAAAGGTTTTGGAGGTCAGTCAACCCACTCAAGACTATCATTGTTTCATTGTCAGCAACATGTAGGTGTTTAATATCTAACAAAATGGTAGGAATCCTTCACATAAGCTCTAGTGTTACCTCTAAGTGGTGAAAGTATTCTAGCTACGACGTACTGGGCCAATCGGTAAGTTGGTGAGTCGATTTGGCTCACAATAGGACGCAGCGGAGCCTTGTACTTGTGTATTTTCGGCAGCCCATACAGTTTTGGAGGTTTTACGCACGTAGGGACAAGGTAATTGGTATCGAGATTTAATGATTTTTGGAGGTTTTACGCACGTAGGGACAAGGTAATTGGTGACGAGATTTAATGATTCGGTATGAGCTTTGACAAGATCACTGGTCTTTTTCAATATTTTATTAGTTGGATCGCACTTAACGTGTTTGTAGCTCTTGTCATCCGATAATATAAGACTTATTTTATCATTATAATCTGACGTGTCCATGATTACCGTAGCATTACCTTTATCCGCACGGAGGATAGTTAATTCCGGCTTAGATCTGAAGTTCTTAAGAGCAATATATTCGTTAAAAGGAAGAAGAAAGGTCTATACTTTCTACTGTAGCACGTATCTTCGATCCGGTGGGTTGGATAAGTCCAGTTATCTTTACTGCAAAATGCTTGCTTCAAGAAATGTGGCGTATAAATTTAACATGGGATGCAACTAAACCTAGTCATTTAGCCAAACAGTGGCACATAATAGCTGCGAATTTATGTGATCTGCAAAAATTAAGTTACCTCGCTTAATCGTACCTCCTAATCCGTCTGAGGTACATATGGTGGGTTTTTGTGATGGTTCATTGAAAGGTTTTGGCTGTTGTAAACACAACACATCTCTGCGTTGCAAATGAAAATATTACGACTGCTAATTTTTGAAATAAAACAACTTTCACTTTACAGTGGCCGTGGTCACGGGGGGACTGTCCCCCCGTGACCACGGCCACTGTAAAGTGATCGAAACGTCGGGTTAAATAATTAATATGCCAAACACCAAATTATACGCGAGTCTTATCCGTAAAAGTTGTTTTATTTCAAATGTGTAGTGCTCGTGCAAATATAAGAAAACATTATGACTGCTAATTTGTTGATAGGCAAATCTAGAGTAGCCCCTTTAAAACAGACTACTGTTAATAGGCTCGAGTTGTGCGCTGCTCTCCTTCTAGCCAAAGTATTAAGCCATGTATATAATCTTTTAAAAGATAAAATAAATATAAATTCTATTAGAGCATACTCGAACAGCAGTACCACTATTTCCTAGTCAAACATACCTCCACATCTTCTAAAAATGTATGTGTTGTTCAAACAACTGAATTAGTTGGACCCGACCTATGGTACCACGTGTCTACTCACGACAACCCAGCTGATTGTTGCAGTCGCGGCGTTTCTTGTTCTGAGCTAGCAAATCAACCTCTTTGGTGGCATGGACCATCATGGTTGCAATCTCCACCGCGGTTATGGCCTTTTAGGCAATTACTTTTATCTAAAGAAGATGTAACTGAATTAAAATCGTCCTCCCATAATTTACTTACTACTAGTTCTGAAAATATATTTCTGACACTCACATCTAATTGCTCGTCCTATACAAAATTATTAACAATTATGGCTTGGTGCTTACGGTTCATTTCTAATATTAAATGGGTATGATTTAAGCTATCACCAATTTAAGTTTGTCGTCATCATCGTCCCAACCAAAAGAGAGCTACTTACCCGTTAATACAGAAACGCTATTCGATTTTAATTTTAACATTATATAAATGTTAGAAAAATTAGTACAAAGATTTTGGGGTTAGAAAAAGAATTTCGAAAAATTATGATCTTGAGGCGGGAATCGAACCCGCGTCCGCTGCTATCCGGGCAGGTGCCTGACCGCTCGGCCACCCAAGACACTAATTAACTTGCCGAAATTCTTCTAACCTTTATACTTCACGTTGTTAGCCAACGGGTACCCTCGCAATGTAGAAATAAATTTCAAACATTCCAAAGCAGATATTTTTACAAATACCGTGCGTTCGGTTAAGCTTGGGCTTGCTTTATAAACTATTCGATTTTAATTTTAACATTATATAAATGTTAGAAAAATTAGTACAAAGATTTTGGGGTTAGAATCCCGCCTCCAAATCATAATTTTTCGAAATTCTTTTTCTAACCCCAAAATCTTTGTACAGAAACGCTACTAAAATTTTGAGCATTGCTTTATAAAGTTAAGTGGACAATACCTGTCAGAATTTGTATGGAAAAACATCAATTTGAGTAGCGTTTCTGTATTCGGGGGTTAAGTGGACAACACCTGTCAGGATTTGTAGGTATTAAAAAACGTCAATTTTGACAATACTAAAATGTTAAGCAGGACTCAAACGTTAACTGCCGCACTCAGAGACGTCAATTAACTTTAATAAGTATTTAATGTCAAAAATTTTCATTCAAATCTAGACCATAGACCGGGCAAGAATAGCGACTAGTTTTGAATAGTCATTTTTTAACATTAAGTACTCATTAACGTTATTTGACGTCTCTGAGTGCGGCAGTATGAAGCGTTTCTGTATTCGGGCGCTGGACACAAAATAGTAGGCGGAATTTTAGTTCCAATTTTGACCAATTTGGCTCCGCCCGTTTGTGCCATATGTTCGAGCATATTTTCATTAAAATTGGATAATGATTTATTAAAAAGGTAACGAATACAATTATTTTAGTAACTGAACGAAATAAAATGTAACTACTATATTGGTGCCAAAATAACAAATAAACAGTCAGGGATTGATAATCGATTTATTTGGTGACAGGTCTACTATTCTGAGCACAAATCTATTTTATTTGGTGACAGATCTACTATTCTGAGGACAAAGCTATTATTTATGTAATAAAACTATTATTATAAGAACGAAGTTAATATTCATGTAATGCTCTAATATTTTATTGGTAACCCATCTCTTATTTTGGACATATATTAACATCTGGTAACACTTTTTGTTTATCTGATAAAAAAAATATTTCTTGGTGATAGATCTATTTATTTGATGATACATAGATAAATATAAATTCTGGTGACAAAAAATATAGTTCCCATATTAAATCCGAAAGGGCAATTCGTAAGTTTCTTCCTAACCAGTGCTGAGTTAAGTAAAGCTAAAATTGTTTTGGTCAAGGTCCACCAAGCTCATTATATGTCATTGTGTGTCAGTCAAGTAAAAAATCAGGAACGATGCATAAAATCTATCCAAAAATTAACTCCCTTTTTAGACAATGATGGTGTGCTATGAGTGGGGGGTCGCCTTAATGAATCTAATTTGCCATTTTCTAATTTACATCCGATTCTTTTGCCAAAATTAATATGAGTTGTTATCGGAATCAACGTCCGAATTATATTGACTATCATTTTCTGGAACATAAATATGACCCTTGCACTTTACTAGACCTTATTTTGGTATAAATCGATAATATACAAACCCATATTTACGTAGTTTCTAACTAGGAACTTAGAATCACGAAAAGATTATGAAAATTAGTACAAATAAACTATCCAAATGTGATTGCTTCTTAGGCTGTCTACAATGTTTGGCAAAGTGACCACTCTTATTGCAATTATAACATCTAGGTCCCTTTGATTTGACTGGTTGCGCATTACTTTTACTCCTTTTATTAGTGTTTGTGTAGAAAGCGGTTGACTTTGATGTGTTAATCTCTTGTATGAGTTTAGATTTTACAGAGTCAGCACTTATTTGAATGCCAGAGCTCTCTAATCCCATTATCATAGGTTTGTATTCCTCTGGTAAGCCTGCTAACATCAAAGTGCCGAGCCACTCATCATTAACATCAAAACCAATGTTACGCAGTTTGTGAGCAGTGTTCATTATTTTACTCACATACTCTTCAACATTGTTGCTCGACTCCAGTGTAGTATTTATCAGATCTTTAAGTAAACCTACCCTTCTGGTTAAGCCATTGTCATCAAAAGCCCTTAGTAAACTTTCCCATACCTGTTTTGCAGTTTGGCATTCCTGAACATGTACATAGTTCTGTGGGTCCAACAACAATATCAGCTTAGATTTCGCCTTTACGTCTTTACTTGCATCAACAGGTTTATCATCGGGACGTTCGACGCAGCTCCATAAGTCTTCGTGCTCCAAGTATGTTTTCATACTAAATTTCCAGGTTGCGAAGTTCTCTCTTCCGACCAATTTCTCCAAATTAAACATATTTGAACCCATCTTCAAGGATTTCACCAGAAATATGTAATTTGTAACAGTAATCTTAAATTTTCCTCACCTCAAATTCAAATTGCAACGACAATTTTCACGGATTGAAGTAAACAAGTTATTTACCACAACCACGCTCTGCTACCATAAAGGATTTTACGCGACACTTCTGGTAAATAAGTTAAACGTATTTTAATTACTATTTGGGAAGTTGTATGGCCGGGTGCAATCTTGGTGGTTGCGGATGTGTTCCGTGGTAGTAAAAGGCAGGGTTCATAAACGTAACTGACTGTACTTCTAAATATGTACACGGTTACAATATATACAAACTGGACAGTAAACATAAATCGGAAATAATATTTATAAGGCTTAGAAAATAACCATACTCTCTAGCTCGGAATAAAATTCTCATGAAATTAATTTGACAACTGTCACTTAGTGAAAAACATTGTGTTTGTCAAACATAGACAAACAACAAAGGCGGTCGCATTACAAGAACGCCACACCACCCCCCCACGGAGAAGGAAAACCTAGTAGAAATTATAAACATCTAAATTTGACGCGTCTACCAGACCGAGTAGTGTACGGCGCGGTAGCGATGGCCGGAGTTGGCCCTGGGCGAACAGAAGGTGCAGGCTTTTCAGTCTGCTCTGGATGATCAGAAGACGCAGGCTTTGCAATCTGCTCTGAATGGGTGACAGTATGTTCAACAAAAGCTGGTTTCACACGATCGATACTGACGACAACACTTTTGCCCTTGATTGATTCCAAAGTCATAGTTTTGCCATCGCTGGCACGATTAACAACTTTATAAGGACCCGTATAAGGTGGCTGTAAAGGACGTCTAACTGTATCATCCCTTAAGAAAACGTGTGATGCAGAAGAAAGATCTTGAAAAATAAAAGTTGATGGTGATGAATGTCGAGATGCAGGAATAGGTCTTACAACTGACATCTTATGACGTAGTTGTACGACAAAATCCGATGGATTGTCAATTACATCTGATGGGGTTGATGAAATAAATAACTCACCTGGCAAACGAAGAGGTTCTCCATAGAGCATCTCCGCGGCTGTGGATTTAATGTCCTCTTTGAACGCGGAACGCATGCCAAGAAGAACGAAAGGAAGTGAACGCACCCAAAAATCATGATGGCACATGAGAGCAGCCTTAAGCTGGCGGTGTACTCGCTCGATCATGCCATTAGCACATGGGTGATAAGATGTGGTCCTTATTCGTTTAGTGGCAAAGTGAATCATCAGTCGACGAACAGATCAGACTCAAACTGTGTACCTTGGTCTGTCGTGATGATTGATAGTACCCCAAATCTCGAAACCCATTCTCTAGTTAAGGTGTCTGCCACTTCTTCTGCGGTAATGGAGCGCATAGGCCAAACCTCAGGCCATCTCGTTACTCGGTCAATCGCTGTCAAACAATAGCAAAACTCATTGCATAAAGGTAGAGGACCAATAATGTCAATGTGAATGTGACTGAAACGACCAGATGGAAGGTTGAAATCACCTAACGGAGAAGAATTGTGACGTGAGACCTTAGTTCGTTGACAAGCCTCGCAAGCGCGTGCCCACTGCTTACAATCCTTATTGACCGAAGGCCAGACATAACGCTCTGTCAAAAGGCGAGCAGTTGCACGTGCGCCGGGATGGCTCAAGTTATGAAACTTATCGAAAACTGCTTTGCGAAAGGAAGGGGTCAAATATGGACGTGGCTTGCCTGTGGATACATCACAAAAAATGGAAACGTTTGTACCAGGAACGACGACGCTTGTCAACTGGAGACTGGAGCTCTGACGCATGTCTGATAGTTCGTTATCTGACTCTTGCGACTTCGCGAGGGCTTCATAGTCCTGTTCAAGAGCAATAGCTTCGACTCGTGATAAGGCGTCAGCCACGACATTGTCCTCACCTTTAATATACCTAATATCAGTTGTAAATTGACTGATAAAAGACAGCTGATTTAATTGGGCAGGGGGCAGTTTCTCCCTGCGCTGTACGAAAGCGTACAGCAATGGCTTATGATCCGTATAAATAGTGACGCTCTGAACCTCCAAAATATAGCGGAAATGCTGTACACTTTCGTACACCGCCAGCAACTCTCGATAGTAAGTCGGCCACTCTGTCTGCTTTTTAGTAAGTTTCTTACTAAAGAAAGCAAGAGGAAACCACTCACCATCGACTCGCTGTTGAAGACAGGACCCAACATGTACAGAAGATGCATCTGTAAACAGTCCAAGAGGTGCGTCATTAGCCGGATGTTGCAATTGCGTAGCCCTGGACAAACTACGGAAAACAGAAATCAAGACCCCGTGTGACCTCATCGATAAACCTCTGAAAAGTTTGACCAGCGTTCCGAAGGCCAAAGGTCATGAAGGGAAATTCGAAGAGGCCAAACGGGGTAACGATGGCTGTCTTCGGTATATCCTCTTCAAATGCCGGGATCTGATGATATGCTTTCACAAGATCTATAAGGCTAAAAACATTAGATCCTGCGAGATTATGAGCAAAATCATTTATGTGGCGGACTGGGTACCGATCAGGGACAGTTCTGGCGTTAAGGGATCGGTAGTCGCCACAAGGTCGCCAACTACTGTCCTTTTTTAAGGTCATGTGTAGCGGAGACGACCAGGCGCTCTTAGAAGGACGTGCAATGCCAGCTTGGATCATGTTGTCGAACTCCTTTTTTGCTGCTATCAACTTCTGAGGCGCCAGACGACGAGGACGACACGAAATAGGCGGGCCGTCCGTAGTCTTAATGTAGTGCACGGTATTGTGCAAAACATTACGAGGGATTCCAGGAGGCCGAGTGATTTCTGGAAACTCGGCGAGCAGTTTAACAAAATTGGAATCTCCTGTAACGACAACCTTGACACTAAGCTGTTCCGTCATTGCTGCACCAGCGGGTGCTGACAAATTCGTTACGCCATCCATCAACTTCTTGAGTCGGCAATCTGGCAAAAGATGGTAATAACTTAAAAAGTCTGAGCCAATGATCGCTGTCGTAACATCAGCAACAACAAAATCCCACACAAATGCTCGTCGAAGACCAAATTTGAGGTTTAAATGAATAGTGCCATATGTCTTAATACTACTCCCGTTAGCGGCGTTAAGTTCATAGTCCGAAGATTTTCGCGGAACTGACAACCAGCTGCGGGGGTAACAACAAAGATCCGAACCAGTGTCAATCAAAAATTGACGCTTTGTGATACGGTCAGTGACAAATAGACGGCGGCCGTGATGTTGGATGGGCTTGCAATCAGATGCCGCCGCTACTGATTGCTTGTGTGGTTTTCCGACGCCCAATTGCATGGAGCAATACACTTCCTGGCATTCGCACCAAATGTGCGATGGTACCAACAGCGTTTACTACCAGGTACTGCGTGATGTTGCCTGGCTTCTGGAAGAAGAAAGGTTTCGAGATCGAACAGAAGAACCGGTCGATAAAACAGCAACTTGCTTAGTTAATTCCTCTAATCGAGCCATAACGGTATTGAGCGAGGGCGTAGCAGCAGCAGCATATACGTTTGAAGAACCAGGCTGAGCTTCCAAAATCTTGTCAGCTATATCTGCGATTCTATCAAAAGATAAATCAGCTTGTGCAGCCAAAATCCCCTGTACGTGCTGTGGTAAAAGACGTAACCATAATTGCCGCAAGATGTTATCGTCCGAGAGAGCCGTTCCCGCGAGCGAGCGCAAGTGACGGAGAAATTGGGATGGTCCCCGATCCCCGAGTTCTTCGTCACTAAGAAGGCGCCTCACTCGCTGTTCCTCTGATGACGAAAGTCTGCTGATTAAGGTCTCCTTCAGCTTCTGATACTTACCTTCAGCCGGAGGGTTGACAACGATGTCTTCGATTTCGCCAGCAATCCTGTGGTCAATCTGGCTAAGGACATAGCTGTACATCGTGGCATCAGTGTTGATGCCAGCAAGCAAAAACTGTGCCTCAGCCTGTGCGAACCACACTGTCACCCTATCAGACCAAAAAGGGGGAAGTTTGACGCTAACGCGACATACCTCACCCTCCCGTTGAGGTTGGGATGTATTTTGGTCGCGCAGATTACGCAAAACTGCATTTTCTGCCTCTAGAGTTGCTAAACGCGAACGTAGTTCGTCAGCCATGGTCAACGCGAACACGCTATTATAATTATAAACGAAAGTAAATTAAAATTAATTCGTATTAAATAGAGAACGGACAGAAAAGAAAAATTGGTATTCCGTGGGCGCGTGATGTGGCGAAAACAAAACACAAACGTCTAAAAATTCATATGTCGACATGTCAACAAAAACCACATAAGTAGTCAATATGCAGACAACATTACACGTAAAAACAAAAGACAATGTAAACAAATTGTTCAAACCACGCGAAAAATACACACGAAAAACAAATGAAATATTTCCTATGTCACATTACGCAAGTTGAAAAAAAAATTTTTCATAAAATAACGTAAAAATCAATACTCCGAACACGCTTTACACAACTAACTAAAAATCATTACTTGGAATAATAATAAAATGTTTAAAAAAATACTCCAAATAATGATGATAGTACTTGCGTGAGCGATGTGCACAAATGGTATAATGCGCAGTTAGTCCGATGCATGCATGTGTCCAACTCCCGCGGAGACGTCACTCGAACTTGCGAATGTAGGAAACGGTGAATGCGCCAGGGGGCGCTCGACGCCACAGCTTGGGATGTGGTACCGTTTCACACGACGAAAATTTCTTCGAAGTGGCCATCCGCATGTCCAACGCAGCTTCCCATTCCGCGCCGGTCAATTGCCAAAGATATTACAACTAAAGCTCTTAAATATCACGTCGGGGTCACCAATTTGGGAAGTTGTATGGCCGGGTGCAATCTTGGTGGTTGCGGATGTGTTCCGTGGTAGTAAAAGGCAGGGTTCATAAACGTAACTGACTGTACTTCTAAATATGTACACGGTTACAATATATACAAACTGGACAGTAAACATAAATCGGAAATAATATTTATAAGGCTTAGAAAATAACCATACTCTCTAGCTCGGAATAAAATTCTCATGAAATTAATTTGACAACTGTCACTTAGTGAAAAACATTGTGTTTGTCAAACATAGACAAACAACAAAGGCGGTCGCATTACAAGAACGCCACAACTAGTTGAGTTTATTAGCAGACAACAAGTTAACACAGTGACAGTTGGACCGGTAAGAGCGAACGTAGCGCCACACACATTCGAAAGGGAAAACTGACATGGTTGCGTTCCATTTCACTAACAAAATGCCGTATAAAAAAAGTGATGAATTTTACCTTACATTTCGTTAAATGCTTTTTTTATTTTTTCTTTTTTGTCCCTTTGGACCAACGAAAATGTACGGCATATGAAAAAATATTATCAAGACATAAAATACTTTCAAAATAAATTAATTTTATGTTGTGTCAAATTACCCCCTGGACCACGGAAAGGGAGGGGGTTGCAACCCTCGATTTTTTGCCCTTGTCGCATGATTTTGTGCAGCGGCGTTGCTGAATAATGGATTAGAAGCAGTATTGAATTAGTATGAAACTGATGCCGTACAAAATCAAATGACCAAATTTACCCTGGAAATTGTCGGAAAATCAAATAAAAATTCCGACTTTGTGGCGCACCATTTTTTACGGCACTGATCGTTTTCTTATTATTTTCATGGATCTATCGATGGTAAGAATGCCGTACAAAAATATATGACCAAAATGTACTCACTCTACCTGTACTTTTGGATTCTAACCTGCACTCAGTTGGACAGTTTACAAGTGACGGCATAGTGCTGAATCTTATTATTTTATGCTCTTATAACGTTCTAGATGGGTGTCACCTGGTTGTTCAAATGACCCACCAATTTTTGACACGGGCCTGTTGTCTATAAGTTGCTATGCAATTTTTGATATTTATAAAGGCAATAAAAATTGTTGAGCAACTGAATTAAGGTATTAAGAATACAATTTTATTATAATTTGTCAGGGTCAGGGCAATTGAATTTAAAGTGCCTAACAGAAATAATAAAAAATAATTTATGTTTTACAATTAATACCTAGAAGCTGCAATGTTTTTGCTTTAATAGGGTATGTATAACCAAGTTATGTTATCCTGATACATTTCTTGTGTTATATTCTATATGGTCCTCAGTTAAATGTTGACATCCAATCATCTCTAGCTGAATTGCACTTATCAGCTCTCTGATAGTGCCCGAATAGGCTGTCTTTCTGCTAAATTACTATCTTTAAACAAAGCCTCTTAATTAAAACAAAAATGTCTGCTGCAGCATTGGGTTTGTCTTTTACTAAAAGCGTTTGCTTGTAGTAGTCACAGGAAAATATTTTATTGTAACCAAACATGTTCGCATTAGACACTGCTTTATTTACTATCAGTTATTTATTTAATAAACTGTAGGTAATTCATTTTCAGTGCTTTATATTTTCATGTATAACTGAATGTATTGAATGTAATATGTCATTTAGAAATAGCAGCTATTATAGGTATCTATCTAGCAATACCATTATTAATTTTAGTAAACTGACGTAAAACATGAATCATGTAGAGCAGGTTGGGCAAAAAATAAAATTATGTTATTAATATTCTGATTAATTAAAAAATTGGTATTTACTTTGTTGCCCGGTGATAAATTTTGACTCAAAATTATTAATCTATAGAAGGTTTGACGCATGTATCTTCAATTTGTGTTTATTTTGAAAGGGTGGTGCTCAGAGTGCAGAGCCAATAGTGGTAAGTATATGATTAAATGTAATGCCATTGGTTGCTAAACCTCAATGCTTGATTATCCTGTCAACACATATGTTTTGCCCATGTTAATTTCATTACAATGGTCCTTCACATTGTTATTTATTATTTCTTTACCTGATAGTCAAACAATTATTAGCTGCTATCTCTAGATGTTCATGCAATTTGTATTGTGTACTCATTACTGCTTCTTTGAAGTTCTTGTTGTCACTCTCACATCACACAATACACTTTGCTTATAATTATATTTTGGCTACCTGCATTTAAAATAGTTTTGTAACACAAATAACTTCATGACATGAGTTTCTCAATTACTATTTTAATAAATTATAATTTCATTATGTATAAATGGCGCATTTCTACATAAAGAAATTATAATTTATTTGTACTACAAAAATACCGAAAAATTTAATTATTTCATTTTAGTAAATCCAAAAAGCAAACAATACTGATAAAGGTCTGTTTGTTATGAATTGTAATTGGAAAGTAATTGCTAAAGTACCTAGGTACAAATACTGCTTTATTGCTGTTCTGTTGAAATAGCCAATGCCAATTCAGATTGTCTGGCGTCACAGCTTACTAGGGGTTTCGGAAATATGTCATGAAAGTTTCATCAAGTACCCACCAAATGTTTTTGTGCAAAAAAACTGAACAGTGTCACAACAATGTGTCCTTTCATACACCTCTCTCTCTGAAATGATAAAATTTCATCATAATATTTTTTTTATGTATTGAATCGCCTACTTTATAATCATAACGAGGACACACTGTTTACTTTGTTCATTGTTATATAAAATTCAATGTGCCCACATGATGGAATGCATTTTTGACAAATACTGTAAGTTTATAATCGTCTGTCATGAACGCATTGTCTCAGCGGCCGCACTTTACCATACGTTTCTAGAATAGTAGGTACCAACTCATTAATTAAGTTTGTTAGCATCACACACCATTGTCATTTTGGTAACCCGTGGTTGTTGGGTTATGTTTATATAATTTTATAGTTAAGTTAAACGTGAAACAGGGCGCGACAATCAAAACCGACGAGGAGACAGGCAAGATTGTGATAGCCCGAGTGATGCACGGCGGCGCTGCAGACAGGTCGGGCCTCATACACGCCGGAGACGAGGTCATCGAGGTGAACGGGATCAGTGTCGAAAACAAAACACCAGCTGATGTCCTCTCGATACTGGTATGAATTATGTGGAATTTTATTTGGCATAAGTTGGTGAATGCTGTGTGGTGACGGTATAGATGAATTTTATTGTCTCCACCCTCATATATATCATATATAAATATGATGAGGAATGGCTAGTAATGTTACTGGTACATCAAGATATAACCAGTAATACTGCGAAGTGCGATTATCGCTAGATGGCTATATGCTCGACCCCTAAAACATCTAACATAGTTGACAAAATATACGAGTGTAAATTCACACCTAACCTTTTTTTTATGACTAATTAACTTCATATCAGAGCAGCTGAAGTTGGTAAAATGTAATAAAATATTACATCAATTAATGCAGTAAATGTCCCAGAGAATCACTTTATCTATTTATTATGTTTACAGCAAAGCTCCGAAGGCACAATAACATTCAAGCTGGTGCCATCGTTCGGGAAAGGTGGTTCGAGAGAAAGTAAAGTCAGGGTCCGTGCACTGTTCAATTATAACTCTTCGGACGACCCCTACATACCGTGCAAAGAGGCGGGCCTGAACTTCGTAAAGGGCGATGTATTGCACATCGTTTCGCAGGATGATGCATATTGGTGAGCGTTAGTAGTTACATTGTAAGTATATAGGTACGGTCGCGGTCAGTAAATGTTTACCAGTTTTGAAATTAGATTCTATATTACACGTTTTTCACTAAAGTCTGAAATGCTGTATCAAGTTACATATGACCTTTTAAAAGTTATTATACACAATGACGCATCTAGTCACTTTTTGAAAACGAAACTCATTTTTTTATTTGTTGAAATGACATTTACCAAGAATTATTGTTTGAAGCTGGTTTGGTACTGGGCAAAGCGTTTTCAAAGAAGGTTTTTTTATATATCAAACCTTGATAGTACCAGTCCATCTCATAGAGCGATTGATTGTCATATCATTAGAAAACAGATAATTTATTTTCAATCAAATTATTACGAAATAGACATTTAGAACTTGTGACCTTGTAATACTTGAATTTTTACCTGCTTATGTATGCCTATATAATAATAATTTAGAATTTCCCCCTTCTACCTAATGGTGACAATAAAATAAAAACAACCAGTTGGACAGTAAATTTATAATTTCAATTTAACACAATTTATAATTTCAATTTTACATAAGGAGTAATTAAAAAAAACCAAGGGGTTCGGTTGGAGTCGTTCTAGTCTATAACGAGTGGGACGGGTATACGAATCTAAATGATATGAATCTATCTATATCTATAGAAATCTATCTATATCTCCGAGCCTTCAGCCGCCTGGTGGTTAGTAAGGTATCTGACTGTAGAGAAGTGTAGTAGGGAGTAGCTTTTCGTTTTCAAAGAAGGTTTTTTTATATATCAAACCTTGATAGTACCAGTCCATCTCATAGAGCGATTGATTGTCATATCATTAGAAAACAGATAATTTATTTTCAATCAAATTATTACGAAATAGACATTTAGAACTTGTGACCTTGTAATACTTGAATTTTTACCTGCTTATGTATGCCTATATAATAATAATTTAGAATTTCCCCCTTCTACCTAATGGTGACAATAAAATAAAAACAACCAGTTGGACAGTAAATTTATAATTTCAATTTAACACAATTTATAATTTCAATTTTACATAAGGAGTAATTAAAAAAAACCAAGGGGTTCGGTTGGAGTCGTTCTAGTCTATAACGAGTGGGACGGGTATACGAATCTAAATGATATGAATCTATCTATATCTATAGAAATCTATCTATATCTCCGAGCCTTCAGCCGCCTGGTGGTTAGTAAGGTATCTGACTGTAGAGAAGTGTAGTAGGGAGTAGCAATTCCTCACAGTATTACCCGCTAGGTCCAGTCCACAATCAAGACAGCTTTGGACCTCTCAGAGATTGATAACTGGAGTCTCCTAATCTCTTTGCTCGTACCAAAGGACCCTGACTGTAGAGAATTGTAGTAGGGAGTAGCAATTCCTCACAGGATTACCCGCTAGGTCCAGTCCACAATCAAGACAGCTTTGGACCTCTCAGAGATGGATAACTAGTCTCCTAATCTCTTTGCCCGTACCAAAGGACCCTTTCGGGTCAGTGACACAGTATGTATTCCTTTTAATAACAGCTGTTAATCGGAGAATGACTTGCTTGCTCCGATATAATATTTATAAAATTCTTCTAAAATTTGGAATATTCCACCAAGATAAGAAGACCATCAAAATTTTACAGCGTCTAGCTAGGAATTTTAAAATGGAATGAAATCCACTTCCGAATTTCAAAATAAGCGCTCGTCATTGGCCGTATAGTTTGACAATCGAATCCTGACATTTTTTAAGGCTACTAGGCCGGACTAGGGCAACGATTGTGTATCATACAGCCAAGATAACATTGACAAATTGACAATTTCTTCGATCTCTGAAAAATCGATTCTAAGGGAATTTTAGACAACAAATGTGACCACTGAAGATCTAACGGAACCTAAACGCCGAATAAATACTAAATAAAATCCTAACCTGCCAAAAGACATAAACAAATTATTGTAAAATTCTTGTCTGGTACCAAAGAAACATTTTTTCTTTCTTTCAAATATACTAAACGTAGGTATAATAAAATAAATATGTTAAACTTACAATGCTAATGTTTTGTTGTAGGTGACAACGTTGTGATTTTGTTGTTATTTTTTCATGACAGGTGGCAGGCAAGACGCGAAGGTGACAGAGTAATGAGGGCCGGATTGATTCCCTCGAGGGCTCTGCAAGAGGGACGTATTATACGTGAAAGGCAAACGGACCCCTTAACGTTAGACGGTTGGTTTTATGTCTTTAATTTCCGCCTTCATGGCGTATCCAACACAATAACAACTGCACGCCATTTCTAACATTCCAAGGAGCGTTATGATGTTCCAAATTCAAATTCAAACATCCTGCAGAAATGGATTTTAATACAACATTGCTGTAGCGTTCTAATGTTCCAAATTCAAACAAGCACGCCAGCAACGCATTTAATTTTCGCTGTCCGTAAATATGATATGTGGCGCGTTCTTTTTTCGAAAGCTAATGAAGGCATTTTTTTATCACATAACCTCTTTACAGGCAAACCGGCACTCTGCAGCCCGACTACAGCTAACTCGGACTGCACGCCCAAAACTCCATGCTCGCCTACGCCGACGGCGACGGCGCTCCTCCCGTGCAAGTCGACGCCTAAAGTCAAGAAGATAATGTACGACTACAGGGAGAACGACGACTACGACCGCGAGATGATCCCGACCTACGAGGAGGTGGCCCGTTTGTACCCCAGGCCGGGGTTAGTGAGGCCCATAGTGCTGGTCGGCGCGCCAGGCGTGGGCAGGAATGAATTGCGGCGGCGGCTGATCGCGACCGACCCGGAGAAGTACGTGACGCCGGTGCCTTGTGAGTATTTTTGATCGGGGCCCCTTTGCCGGCCTATTGTTTCGAAGATAGACGCCGTGATCTATTTTTAAATAACATGTAACGCAAAGAAGTCAAATAACACACACCCCTAATTAATGCCGTCTATGCTAACATAGTCATGTAAACACTATGGTATTACATTTAAAAATCGAAATTGGTTTTTTTCCGTTCCCCGTAAATACAGTAAACAGTAAAGTATTTTATTTTTGTTATTTCCATACTAAATGTATGGACATTTAGTATGGAAATAACAAAAAGAAATATTTCACTATTAATTTTTGGATAAGTGATAAGTGATGATGATAATTTTATTATGTCTAATTTCTGTTACATGTTGTACATACGTACCAAATAAAAAAAAAACTTTTTTACCTCAACTTTAATCAGGACTTCTGCTGTCACAACTTCTACCAATGAGCCATAACTTACCAATGGCAATGGGCTTAGCATATCCGTCCGATTTTGTTTCAGACACATCTCGCTCACGTAAACCCAGCGAGCAAAGCGGCAAAGAGTATGTGTTTGTCACCCGCGAAAAAATGGAGTTGGACATTGCCGATGGGAAATTTATAGAACACGGCGAGTACAAGGGCAACTTGTACGGAACCTCGGCGGAGAGCGTCGAGAGTATTATTAATTCAGGTTAGCATATAGCTTATAAGTGATATAATAATCTTTATTTTTCTCATCACAAACACATTACATATTGTACAATGTTATAATAGAAGAACTTAGGTTGTTTGTGTGAGACTGATGCCTATGCCAGGTAAGAATACCCGTGTTACAGGTCATTAGCCAAATTAATTATTATTCATTGTCACATTGACCCCTTTTTAAATACCGTAGTACGGGAATCACACAGTCCTATCCTAGCACAAAAACTAGCATAATCCGTTTTTTAATATAACTGATATTATTGTTTTAATTGTGACCTTGATTCCTTTTTGAATACCGCACTGAATGTTATTCGAACGGTCCTGTCTTACCACAAAAACTACCATGTCCTTTTTTTATACCAGTCTAACTAATGTACCTATAGTGTCCAAAAAGTTTTGTACCATGATTACCTACATGTGATTACATTTACAATCAACTTTCGTCAATTAAAGAATCGTATCGTGTAATCGTATTGTCATAAGGCGACAATACGGTTCTCTTTACTTCGTCTTATAAACTCACTTCTTTGCCTCTATTATTGTTACTCCACACTTGTAATTATAGGAAGTTACGGGTAATGAAAATTACTACGGGTAAGAAGAAAGAAAAGATAGCGATTCTATCTATCATTGACTTTGACACAGAGTATGTTCAAACGTAAACTAATATTAATTTTTGCACCACAGATTAAATTAACATTTAGAGCAGCTAAGTGCTTTCTAAATAATCTGTAACAGACCTTGAGAAAAATTATAATGAAAATTGAAGCCAAGATATGGAAAAATAATCAAGACATGGCTTAAAGGATATGTGGCCAAGCCAGAAATATTACAATAAAAAAATCAACAGTTGATATTTCAGTGTTTAAAATAATTATTTGTGACAATGTCATGGAGAGATAGAAAATATACATATTGAGTGGAAGTCGTAATATGTATTTTAATTATCTAAATTAATATTTTGTGGTCTCGCGCTACAAATCCATTTATATTGTCAACAGGCCGTGTATGCGTTCTAAGTCCTCACTGGCAAGCGCTCAAAATGCTACGTACGCCCAGATTACGCCCTTACATCGTGTACATCAAGCCGCCTCCGTTGGAAAAGTTGATGGACACCCGAGCGAACGCGAATGCCCGATCGTCGTTTGACAAGGACTGTTCTAGGGCTTTCACGGTATGTATTATTTGTAGTAATTGTTAGGCAGATTTAATGGTTATTAAGTAGTCATGCTAGCCGGGCTGAAAGTGGCATGTTCCGCCCGCTACGCGTACGGAAAATCCCACGTCCTGGTATTTCCACTTCGTACTTACCTCGGTCGATAAAAAAAAAATCATATCACAACAACATTTTAACAAAATTATAACCCCCAAAATAAAAATACCGTTTCTTTATTTTCCAATCCTGACTTCGAAAATATTTTATTTACATTTTTTTCTTACTTAATTAGGCACACAGAAAAAAAAATGTAAAAACATGCGATGACGTCACAGCTCGGAGTAAATAGAACTGGAGTAGCCTTTGCCTAACATTCCCCTCTGCCAAACGCACAAGCATCGGATGCCTGTGCGTTATATAAAACTAGTTGAGCCGCCATTTTAAAACCACAATAATCAGAACGTCTTGCCGTGCAGAGCTCCCACTAAAATGCCTGCCTGTGCTGTTTTTTACCGTAAAAAAAAGTAGAAAACATCTAGTATTCAAAAAGATGGCGTCACATTTCATTTTGAAGTATTATTTTTAAGATTTGATATTTATTTACTTCATAATTTCATGTTTTAGCATACTACAATTTCAAATTTCGAGCTATAGTCTCGTGGGGAGTCGGCCGTGACGTCATCAAACGATCTTCCAGCGCACTCCCCACGAGACTACCTAGGGTTGAACATTATCTATATAATGAATTAGACAATAATTAAAAAAAGTTTGTTGTTAATAAATAAGTGTAATTTTGTCATTTTGTATTAATTAATTACCAATAATAATTTCGTTTTAACAATATACGTTGCGTGTTTATATTTAGTTTAGTATTAAGTACATACCTACCTACACTTTTGCGGCCGCTTGAAGCCTATTTTTTGCCACACTACATGGAAATATAAAATCATATGTGAATTAATAAAATAAAATAATACTAAGACTATTTTGCCCTTTATTCATGCTGGGCGGCGCTCATAAACATTAAGAGTACTTATGCTGTATATGCTTACAGCGTCCCTGACTTTATAAAATAAGCAAGGGTAAAATGGTACCAGCACAGCCGATTATTTCTGCACAGCCGATTATTTCTGAGAAGCTTAAATTTTTTTTTCGAGCCACAGTACAAATTGTTTTTTTTGTTGTAATCAGCAACCCTAATGGAATTGCACTTCATTAATAGTGATGTCAACGTCATCGATATTGCGATTTTACGAGGGAGTAATGAATGAATGAATGAATGAAAGTAACATTAAATTTAAAATATGTATTATGATTTAAATCTATACACTGTGTTACTGAGGTTATACATTAACTTCGGCATTTTATTCAGACTATTAAATTGATCATTTTTTAATATGGATTAAATTTATGATACTTTTATGAATTGAAGTTCCTTTAATTTTGAAATCCTAGAATAAAACTATAGAGATATAGAATAAAACAGGTCAAGTCCACCTTAAGCCAAATGGCATATATGATGTTAGTAATTGCCGTGTGGTCACGGCAGAGCAGAATATAATTGTCACCACCTCAAATCTCTCCCGTGGGTGTCATACAAGGCGACTACGGATAAATCAGTGATGAGGAATAGGAAGCAGCGTTCCTCTTATACCACTTAGCAATGTACTGCGACTTTTGTGCCCGATAAATGGCAATAGGCTCGCCACATTTTACATGGGACCTAACATAATTGGCAAAACGTGAGTGTTAGTTCACCTCTGCCTACTCCTTCGGGGATATAGGCGTGATTTATTTATGTATGTATGTATGTATGAGAGAAGAGGAAGTGAAATCTCCAATTTTTTAACATTTTGTCTGTCTGTATGTATGTTTGTGCACGCATCATGCATAAACTACGCGACGGATTTTGATGACATTTGGTATGATGATAGCTAAATGTCATTGTTGACATTTAAGTTAAATTTATTTTTTATTAATATTTAAAAGCTCCTTTAAAAAACCCGGTGGTCCAAGTGCAATACTTCGATTTACTAGGAGTTAGGTATGTGGCACCAAAGTCTTCCGTACATAAATGAAGCTTTTGGAAAATATTATTGTAGTATTAAAATCAGAAATGATCGGTATGTGTAGTTCAAGCAAAACTACCTCTGCCCCTAGCCGGTATCCTAATTGCTGGTATTTATACTGTAAGCTTTCACATTCCCGAAACATCTAATTTTTAATTTTTATTTTTAGTTTTCCTAAAGAATACAGCATGCGAAAAAAATGGGTTGATGCTTGTAATATGCACGTCTCTTGGGCATTTACAAGAACAAGTACTATATGTTCTGTAAATTTTGAGCCGTCTCAGTTTCAGAAATTATCTAACAATAGAAGAAGATTTTATAGAATACAAGTTTGTTTTTCCTCACAATCCTCAATACAAATCCTCGTATGGAACTGGTAATTACACGCTAAGCTTCCTTACTATTATCTATTAAGTTCCACATATTTTGATTTTTGATTCCCCTTAAAATTTACCAATTCCCAGTATTTAACAATTCCCAGTCTTTAAGAATACTAACGCAAAATTAATGCATTCATTCATTGAACGAAACTGATTTATCGATATTGATATTCTAGTGCTATGTCATGTCACTACTCACACAATGACGTTCGTGTGTTTGAATAGAACGTTAACACACTATTTTAAGTATGTGTGCGTGAATTTTAAAAATGTGTGTCGTATAAGCATGTGTGCGTTTGTAAATACGCAAAAAGTTTTTGTTTCTGTGTGCTGGCATTCAGTGTAGTAGTAACCTCACCCCCCGCAAAAAATGGCAGAAAAATATGTACGAGAAATTGACTAATGGCTACTCCAGTCCTATTTACTCTGAGCGTCACAGTCATGCAATCAATCAATATCATGTCGGTCAGTCATGAATCAAATCCATTGTCATTAATTGTCGTCGTCAAAAATAACATTATTAAGTAACAATAAATTTGAAATCCTTCTCAGACTTTAATTTTCACTAAATTAAAACGTATTTTACTTGAAAACTAATTTTTACAATTAACTATAAGAAAACTAACGTTATTTGAAAAAAAAAAAATTTTTTTTTCAAATAATGTTTTATTTTTGCCACCGGAAACGCCAGATTGACATTTCGCCATTTTTTCGTAACTGTGACGTCCACAGATATATCAATTTAAGGAGATCGGCCGAAACGCTGCGCTTATAGGGAGTCCGAGTGTCGCAATCTCAACTAACACGGACAGATTTAAAACCCCCGCACTTATTATCACGACACGAGAAGCTTTATGCAGCTGTGTGTTGATATAGATATCGATACTTCTACTAGTATTGTACTGTAAAAAGATTTAAAATAATAATAAATAATAAAACGTATAATTCCAGAATAATAATAAATAATAAAAAGCATATTTCCAAAATAATACAAAAATACAGATTATAGATAGCGCCCAAACTAGGTAATCCTGTCTTATGCATCATCATCATCATCTGGGTCATCCGCCTGATGGCGGGCTGCGGGCATCGAGCGGTAGCTCATGGCCCGGGCATCAACTCAGGGGACATCAGTCCCCCGGTGGTCTGAGCCGCCGTCTAAGACGGCGGGGCTCCCCATCGCCCCCCTGTGCTCGACCCCGGTCTGGTGGCGAGGCCCTCGGCGCGGTCTAACCATATGCCGGGTGGTTTGGGGCAAGTGTGACTGTACTGCTTTTTGGTTTCTGTAAGCGGTCCAATATGGTCTAGATGAAGCGTATGTAATGGTGTATCACCCTTATCTATCGGGTTTAGAAAACCTTCTTGTTTCCCTTCCTTACGAGTTGCTAACAAACATGGAATACAAGCAGCTTAGATTCTTCTACCTTCTTTAGCAGGGCTGAAATATAATAGTCTTTGTTTATCAACTCTATGGTTTACTTTTTGGAAAAATGACCATTTTCATGAGCTCTTCTTATTATCTCTGTTTCCATATTCTTTGGTACCACCAGACATCTTTCTTGGACCTTTACAAAACAAACCATCATGCAAAAAGAAATCATTATATTGCTGTCCTGTTTTTAAAATCTCCATAATTGCTCGTAATCCATCATCTTTCTCCTGTGCATGTAATAAATCTCTTCTTAAATCTGAAAATATTGCAGCTACATATGGTTTGCGGCTGTTAGCATCTGTATGCCTCATTCTTGTACCTTTGCGGTGTTCAATAGTGAAATAATAATCTTGCAAAAATAAAATCCATCGTGCCACTCTTGTGGACATAGCTTAATTCTTCTTATTAAGTGTCATCTGGAATGCTTTACAGTCTGTTATTATTTTAAATTTCTTACCAAAAACATAGTGTCTAACTGCCGCACTCAGAGTCGATTTAATGATCATTAAATGACATTTAAGTAAACATTAAATAAAATTCCCTCTCAGAGTCAGATAATGGGTCAATAGCGACGCTAATGAAACTTAAATTTTGAGTAACCGATGACCCTTACTTAGGTCTTATGTGACGTTTATTTGACATTTGAAAAGTAGGGTTATATTTTGTTGTAATTTATATTTCAGTGCATTCATAGTGATATTTTCAATAATAATTTATAATAAATTACGTTGTGGATTTTGTGGAGCTTACAGATTACGTAGGAAAATTCAGACAAGCACAACCTAGATTCTATTTACGCGACTATAAGTAAAAAATACTTTACCCCCAAGTTTGGAACCTGATTTAAAAAGCACCGAAACAGGACAGGCTTGCCCCTGAAGTAAAACTGTTAATAACATTGCGGTATTAAGCAACTGGAATTTTTCAGGTTAGTTAAATATTACTTTACATTCAATGAGCCGTAGAGAGAGAGGCAGAGTAGAATATAATTGTCACCACACCCATTTCTCCCGTGGGTGTCGTACAAGACAACTGAAGGTAAACAGCGATGAGTAATAATCGGCAGCAGCAATCCTCTACAACCTAGCAATATAATTGCGATTTACGTGCCCGATAGATAGCAATAGGCTCGCCACGCATTACACGGGACCTAACTTATTTGCCGAATAGTGGGTGTTTAATTCACCTTTGCCTACTCTTTTGGGATATATGCATGATTAATGTATGTATGCATGTACTTTCAATATGTCATTACTGTCTTTATATTTATTTCAGAAACTAAAGGGTTATGTGATGGAATATGGATAAATATTAATAGGTCAATAGTCAGTATCACAAATTGTCACCAAAGTGTCTATCCAAGCAAGAACAATGAAAGACTTTGTAAAATTCCCCTCTACAGATGAGGACACAAACAGAATAAAGCAAAATTTAATCAAGCAATGTCACAATTAATATTACTAATAATTGTAAAATTAAAATAATATAATGAAATTCTTTTATAAGCCTAATCCCTTTATTTTTCTGCTAATTCATTATTAATAATAAAAATAAAACTAGTAGATATAAAAGAAATATTTTATTTTGAGTTCCAATTTATTTTTTGATGCCTTGAACTGTAATTTGAGAATTTCCAAAAGAGTTTTACTCCACTCTTCGTCTATTTCAGCAGCACATTTCTTTTTAACATGAGTCTCCGGGTAAATAAATATTTTTGACTTGGTGTGTAATTGTCAGTCTTTAGATTTGATAATATGCCCCTCATCTAATAGTTATATCTATATGATCTGAAAAAAGATAAGTATAATATCATTAATTTAAATCATTTTTCTAATTGCATGTAATTATTGAACTATATAAACTAATAGCCAGTTGCACCAAGTTTTAAAATTTTACTTAAAGTAACATAAAAACAACTTGATTCATATCAACAAGTTTTTAAACAATTGCTCATTTTATTTAAAATCTTATGAAATATAATAGGTACCCATAGCAAAGTCTAGGTCAAACTCATTGTCCAAAATATTTTATACTGTTTTATTTTGATTATTGTCTATATGGACAGCACAATACCATCATTATCAAATGGATTCTGCACTTCAGATATAATTGAAGGTGCAGCCTGAATAATAATATTAAAGTTATTAAGGATAGGTTACAGATAATTTATATAAATTGTTACACTTTCATAACAGTTATTTAGTGGAGAATAAATGTTACCTCCTCTACTGCTTAAGATAGCTCCTTGCTATGGGGACAGTGGTGGATTTTATGGACCACTTTCAGTTTTTATTAAACTCCCTCGCTCTGTAGGTTTACAGGTCATGGCCTTAAGATTGTCCCATGCTCTTTTTAATGTTATTGTATCACGCTGCAAATTGCAAAGAAATATTAGTTACTTTTTAATAATGCACCTTGGAATACAGGATAATTCTATCCAAGCACAAAAAAATATAAGAAAATACGAATACTGTGCACATATGCATTACAATTAAATTCCTCAGTCATTCCACTCCCGGAACGATCGAACCCCATGCATGTAACAAAGAAATCATCAATACTTACCAAGACAATCACAGTGCTTATCAATTATTTTATTGAAGATAGGGTTTGTGTGGCTTTTTCTTCTTTTTTATATGGCGTTTCCTATATGATTTCGCCAATATCGAGTGTGCCGCTCAGACTTTTGTATGTTAATGATTTCCCAGGCTGACTCCACTTGCAGTGGCTTTTTCTATTTGATCACAAAATAAATAGATTTGATATTGATATGTTTTTGTTTGGTATTTTCATGGAATTATTTGGGGTATTTCTTGTTTGTTGACATTGACTTTTTGATTTTATTAGAATGACTTTTGGTCCGGTGTGGCCAAATCTAAAAAGTCATGTCATTTACAGTTCAAGTTTGATAAATAGTAGATTTTCCATCAAGTGCACAAAACGAATCATTTTTGTCCGAGACTTTTAGCAGCCCGAGCCGAAGGCGAGGGCTGATAGTAATGTCGAGGATAAAAATGGTTTTGTGGACGAGGTAGAAACTCTGCTTTTCACTTCGATTGCGAGGAAATTATACAGTAGTTTATCATAACATTTCATAAAATTCAAACTAAAATTAGTACAATTTCGAATACTGAAGGAAATTGTTTTTCCCATTGGTATTAGGCTTGGGCTGCAGACCTATACAGCAAAGTATTAAATTAATTTTGAAATAATAATTTTCTTAAGTTAATTTAATAACCTACCGTACCTACTTAAATTAAAATTATGTCTTAAAAAACGCATTAGGCAAATAAATTTAAGTAAATAATAAAATAACAAATTCTATCTCTGAATTTCTTATTGTGTTTGGCTGCATTGCTCACTTTCTTTGCCTTAATAGAGACACATTTATGAGTAGATACGTTAATGCTCTAGAGCACAAAAATCGATTTTGTGCAGCCTATATCCTGCACAAATAAGCACTTTCAGAGCATGAGAAGTGAAAATTAAATTATTATTGTGTATTTTTACGTTAAAATTATAGTAAATAGCTATTAGTAACAAATTCTAATGGAAAACAATATTTTTGTGTTATAAAAACTAGCGTAACTAATAATAGCCATTGAAACAATTCAATGGCTTTTTGCATGTGGCAATTCCGCACTTACCGATAACACTGGATTTATAGATGCACTGCACTAACCTGACTTAAAATTGTCACATAACTAATCAATCAATTATTTTCGACTCTGAGAGGAACGGTCAATTAGATGTTTTAATGATAATTTGTAAAATACCCATTATCACTAATTTAATGAACGACTCTGAGTGCGGCAGTAAATTTCTTAATTCCTTCGATTATAGCCAACGCTTCCAACTCGTAACTAGAGTACTTTGCCTCTGCATCTGTAGTCTTTTTGCTCATGTAGTGTACTGGGTGTAATTCTTCTCGTGATTTTTTCTGCATTAGTATGGCTGCATAAGCTACACTTGAGGCGTTTGTATGTACTTCTATATCAGCTTCAGGATTGTAAATAATTAACACTGGTTTACTTGCCAATTTTTCTTTCAACATTGTAAATACAGCTCTGTGTTGCTCATTTAATTCAAACTTATTATTTTTCTTCATTAAATAAGTGAGAGGTTTTGCAATCAATGCATAGTTTTCTATAAATTTTCTAAAATATGAGCATAGCCCCAGAAAACTGTGTAACTGCTTCTGATTCTGTGGCTCAGGGAATTTTATGACAGCTTCTGTCTTCCCTGGCGAAGGCATAAAAGTTGATCTGCAATCCATATTGTGATGATATTTCTAAAACTTCTTGTAATCTTTCATGAGCCTGGTGCTCATCGACAGCTGGAATCAGTAAATCGTCGGTAAAAATTACAACGGTACTCTTAGCAATCAGTTCTCTGAATATAATTGTTATGAAACGAGTGAACACTTTTGGACAAGTAGCCAAGCCAAAAGGTGCTCTTAAAAATTCGTACTGTCCAGTCATTGTTACAAAGGCTGTGTACTTTATTAAATCATCGTGAATCTTTAGATGAAAAAAACAATTTTTTAAATCAAGAGCTGTGAATATCCTAGCAGCTGACAACTTATCTATGTGCTCATCTATTATAGGCAATGGATATTCATCCCTCACAATCTTTTTATTAATTAACCTGTAGTCGACACAAATTCTTAGGTTACCATCTTTCTTTCGTACTAAGACAAGTGGACTAGCATACTCGGAATAACTCACCCTTATCACACTTTGTTCTAGCCATTCTTGTATTTGATTCTCCACCTCATCCTGTTCCATAGCAGATACACGTCGTGGTCGTTGAGCCACTGGCACTTCATCTTTAAGCACAATCTTCAACTCTATTGGGGCCTCCAATGTTTGTTGTGGTTGGTAACTGTCAACTAACCTGCCAACGTCCTCTCTTATGGTGCTGTTTTTGATGTGACCTACGGAATCAGAGAAGGTTACGAAACTATTAACCCTACTCAACCAATCACCATCCGGTCCGATTCATCCATACCGATCCATCATGTAAAACTGTAACAACATTTTGTAAAAAATCGTGACCTAGAATAAAATCAAATGGTATAGCGTCATCAGGAACCACGTGAAACATTACATCTTTATAAACATTACCATCTATATCAATAAAACTAACAAAATGTCCGAAAGAAATCACCTTTGATTGTCCAAGTCCAGTAAAAGTTATCTTACTATTTGCGTCATATTCCGGAGATCCTATTTCGGTATAGTATTTGTGATAGTAAATTTACGTCACTACCAGAGTCGACTAAAGCACTAGTTGTTTTACCGCACAAAACTTTCACCATTTTTTGTGGATTCTTGCAATAATTCCGCACATGTTTGTTTATTTCACAAACGTCAAAGTCTGTTGTGGCACTTTTGAAAGTGACAGCAGTGGTCCACCATCTTGCGCCCAGTTTCAGTATCGCCAACCTCACACGCTACCGTCGCGCCCTCTTGCGCCGTAGTCAGCATAGTGCTCTTGCGCTGCCCAATATTGCCAACTGTTCGGTATCCGCTGCCGCCGCTGCCGCTAGCCACCACACCCGTCGCACCTGCGCCGCCATCTTTGGCATTATATTTTTCTTGATCACGCCATGACATCTCATGATCGTTTGTTGGCTGCTTGCATAATGATGGTGTGATTGCTTGATGTTTGGCTTCGCGAACTGATCTCTGCTACTCGTCTGCATTTTTTCTTTCACTGACTCGTACACCTTTAGCTTCTCTTTTAACTCCGAATACGTAGTAACTCCGTACAGCATAACTTTGTTAATTTCTATATCTTGAATGCCGTCTACTATATATTTTATAGCTACATAATCAGGCATTTTTCCTCTCTTTCCAAGCTCTTTCATAGTGAGCATGTAGTCTATACACGACTCACTTTTACTTTTTTTTCGCGCACTCATGGCTTTGTGTATCGCCTTGATGTCGATAGTATCAGGGAACTCTTTAGCGATCGCCTGCTTGAGCTCATCCCAAGACTTGTATGTCCTCTCAGAGCGTAACCACAACGCCGCCGTGCCCGTCAATGACCTTCGCGCCAAAAGTAGACGTTGTGTTTCGGTCCAACCAAAAATTTCGCCGTTGTCCTCAATGTCTTGTACCCATCGCGTCACTGGGTACGAACGATCCTGCCCATTGAATCTTGGCACCAGCTCCTCCATCATAGTAAGGCTGCCACGGGTGGGAGTTGGAGGCAAGAGATTTTTTTCGTCCTCGGAATGATCGTGTGGTATAATATCTTCACGTCGTCTCGCCATCGTCGTAGTCTGGATGAAGTTTTTATGCGTCGTAATCGTCGTAACTACTTTCAGATTTTTCACTGCAAGCACGTGTCGCCTTGTACCGGTACCTCTTGTTTCCGCGTATTTCGGTAATCCACTGCGTTTTTTTACCAGATCCCGGACGAACCCCCAAAAATGTGGGATACTGGTAAAGTAAACAGCAGGAATACTGAAAAAACTGTCTTTTATTTAATTTTCACTCTTTTACACACGTTCCCTCGTTAGCCGTCCTGAGCAGAATCCGCCATCTTCGAAATCTTTCTGTCTATCTCGCTCTCTCACTCAATCACTCGCATGCGCTGCGTTCAGAAACATCATTCCTACAGTCATAAAAAAAGTATGTTGAAAAAATGAAATGCTATTTATTTATATTTATATTAAGGGAAGACTAACAGCAATTAATACACACTAGTAACATACAATAGGTAACATACAGCTAATAAGAAGTCTCCACAAATAATTATAATATAATGTTGTCAATTGTATTTTGTAGTGACCCCGATGCACAGTGGGACACGCTCCATACAAGGGCGGTCATAAATAGTTAAAGTCCTGTTACTATCAATACATTGTATTATTTTAGTGACTTATAGTTGTAAAAGTGTTTTAGGAACATTAAAATGAAAGAAGTACATGTATTTACGGAATAAAAAACGTTTACTTCAGTAAAAAACAAATATAAACAATAACATACTTTTACCTAAATTTATCATGAACAAACACTTAAAAATTGGAATGTAAAACATATATTTTAATTAAAATAAGAGTCAAAACATTGATAACATTATTTAATTATAATAAAATAAATAAATTAAAATTAATTAAATACAAAAAAAACAAAACAACTAACAAAATACAAATAAATTATTCTTATTCTAACAATATTAAACATGTAACAATTCTATTACACTTTGTGACAGAGTGTTTTTCTTTTTAGGGGGAAGTTTCCGAAGACTTGTAATATAAGGATCTGAATGTAATAATAGTCGTTGTATTAAATCTTGATTGGTAACTTCACGTGACATTTTTCGAGTGTGACTTCGTCTATAAATTTTGATATACTTATTTGTCGCTTCAGCAGCTTCTTCGGAAAGTTCTCCTATAGATAACAATGCATAACTTATAATATCTGATCCATGTACGAGCACCTTGTGGACAGAAGCAGGAAGACTATACCACGGATATTCCTCGACCAGGCTGTATGCTGTTTGTAATGCATAGTCTTTAAACTTGCATTCATTAATTTTATGTCCAGAAGATAACGTTTGTAATATTACACAACAACGATCTATGAGATCCTTATTCAAACCTGTAATTTCAGCAGATACAGCTGATTCCAAAAAAAACTTCCTGGCCGTGTTTCCGTCGTTAGACGTCCCGCTTCCACCACTACGCGGCTTGTCAACTATTAAACCTAATCGTTCCCTAAACTGGGACTGTACATATTGTTTTTTATTTGATAACAATTGTTTATCACTATCTAGCCTAACTTGCCATTTTTTTATGTCTAATCTATATGAAAGATGAATAAAATATTCGAAGAAACGTATCCAAGAATGTAGTGGTGATAATCCAAATTGGTATCTACTCTCTATTACAGGTTTTTGTAAACATTCGTCTATTTTATTCATCTCTTTAGGGGTAGCATTACATATATAACATCTACTTGTAGATGTTTCACTTAAAGCACTACAAATTTTACCATCTACCATTGAAAGCTGCAACTTATGAGAAACGACCAATTCACGATTGTCGATCTGAAGAAAAGTAGGTTGCAAACTTTCAATTTTATCCTTAAAATAAGCTTCCTCTTGCAAAGACACTGCTGTGCTTTCTTTCAAAAATTGAAATCGAATAGGACGGCAGTACCTAGTGGAAGAGGGTCGAGGATTTTTCCATAAAATTTTACAATTATCTTCAGCTAATTTTACAATAATTTGAAGGGGTACATAAGATGTTACAAACAAACTACTATCTTCTAAAGTTGAATCTGAAAAAAATTGTTTGTATTCACTATGTCCAGTGCTGCCATCGAATCCCCATTTCCCAAGTAAAGAGATATTAGACAAACAATCATCAGGAATCTGATCTAAGACCTCTTTTTGAGATTCAAGGATTCGAGAAGCTGTGTGATCAAAAAGACTTTGTAATTCAACTTCAGCTGAAGACTCGGAAACAGTTATATTAGAAGGGTAACATCTCTGTTTCGCTTTAGTAATTTGTTGGTAACATGGTAATACATTAGGAGAAATCTTACTATTAACAAAGTTTTTAATTAATAAATACTGATGTTTTGTCAACTGAGCATCAGTCACAAGTGACAAGACATCATCAGTGCTAACTCTAGATATACACGAATCGAATGAACAGTCTGAAACATCAAGCAATGCACTCACAGTAGAATCATCAGACTTTGACAAATCAGCTACTCTCCGACGTTTAGTCCTTTTACTACATTGCGTAAAAGGTTTTCGAGGACGACCACGTGAATGACACGGCGACGTTTCAGACGGAGTACATTGCTTATTGTTTTTCACAAGTTGAATTTTTTCAATAACATTAAACCAATCGGAATTCTTATATAAAAGCTTGGTTTTATCCCTATTACATTTTTTCCAGATTCGAGCAATAGCTTTACATAAATTATTAACAATTTTCTCTAAATAATGAATATCAATGTTCTCAGCATCGTTCAGAGTAGTCAACAAACTTTGTAGGACTTGACGACACTTTTCCGAGTCATTATCGGTATTGACAGTTAGCCATATTTCAAGAATATGCATTCTTGAAAACGAGCATATATATAAATTACCTAAAACAAAAAAAAACGGTTAAAATTCAGTCACAAAACCTACACAAAGCACTAAGACTAAATAAACTAATTTCGTAGCAAATGCTACGAGATAATCTGGCAACCGTAGCACCCTTGTCATCGCCAAAAGGGCAGATAAGGGCAGCCAAGTTTTAATTTTCCTAAGATAAGAAAGTCTAAAGATTATGGTGCAATATACCTCCATAGTGGGAGCGAGTGGGAACATATTTAAAAGTTTATTCAAACTTTGAATATTAAAATATAATACTCCAAGAAAAGTCGCCTCGTAGCAATGACATACTAAAGAAAATATATACTAAGATACAATTAAAATAAAAATATTAATTATTACATACCCTGTTCTTGGATATCCATTTCAGAAAAAAATCACACAGCACTTACAGGTCCCGCAATGACAACAAATGACGTCACGCTTTTTAATGACTCACTGATAACAGTATTTACGATTGGCGATGCGCTCTCTTTGAATGCACAATAGATAATGAAGGCGCACTCTAATTACTGACCTATTTATAGTTTCAGAAGGTACCGCAACTATCCAATGTAACGACAAGGAATAAAATGTAAAACAAGAAAGCAGGTTTTTAAGATTTATGACCTATGGATGTCCCACAGTGCGATGTGTTCTCCATTTGGCCACATGCGGAACTGCAGTTTTATTCATAATATTATAGATACAAAATCTTCTTCTCCCTGCCCTGTTCCCAGTCTATCTGGGGTCGGCGCAGTATGTCTCCTCTTCCATTCATCGGTCAGACGTCATCAAGCCATCCACTCCCTTTTGATTCATATCATCCATCACACCGTAAAGGTGCTAGTGATGAATGAATGTATAGAAATGAGACTGAACGGACAATGTTGAGAGACCGATGAACGGAGAGAGTGATTGGAATGACAACATTCCAATCCATACTGCTCAAAGTTTTGGCTGAGGTTTTACAGCCGGCCGCCTGCCTGACACCAACCCTCTTTGGGTATGCTGTTGTTGGTGGTTTGCCCTCCACCATTCGGGTGCCCCAAGGTGCTTATTGGTCTATACCGGGCAATCTCCTACGACACCCATGGGATGAGTCGGGGCTGGCCTATTTTACGTTATTTGTTCGCTCCCAGGCCAGCATAGAAGACCAATACAAAATAATATAAATATAGTACATATTAGGTTGGGGAAAAAGTCTTTTCGCATTATAGTATGTATAAACTTGTAATAAAATCTCTTTGGCTATACTATTTGTATCTGGCTGGTTTTGGTATCATTGAAAGTTTAAATTTTAAAGAACATAATTCTAAATTCAAATTAGGAAAATGTGTGATTTTCATTTGTTTTTCGTACCGCCAAGATGAGTGAATCTAATGAAGAAATTCGATACATTTTAAAATTTTACTACAAAAAAGGTAAAAATGCAACGCAAGCCGCGAAAAAAATTTGCGATGTTTATGGACCTAGTGCAGTGTCTGTGAGAGTAGCACAAATTTGGTTTAAGCGTTTTCAATCCGGAAATTTTGATGTCAAAGATGCACGTCGCTCTGGTCGCCCTATTACAGATAAAATGGATGCCATTTTTGAAAAAGTGGAGCAAGATCGGCATGTCAGTAGTTACGACGTAGCTGAAGAACTGGGAATTGACCACAAAACAGTTTTGGCGCATTTGAAAAAAACTGGGTACACAAAAAAGCTCGACATTTGGGTACCTCACGAGCTCACTGAAAGAAACCTAATGAACCGTGTACTCATTTGTGATTCTTTATTACGACGTAATGAAACCGAACCATTTTTGAAGAAGCTGATAACTGGTGATGAAAAGTGGATCACGTACGACAAGAACGTGCGAAAAAGGTCGTGGTCAAAGGCCGGTCAGGCTTCACAGACTGTGGCGAAACCCGGGTTAACTTTTGCAATTAAAAGGAAAACTTCAGGAAAAACTAAATTTATTAAGCAAATACAAACGGTCGTGTCATGTAAAGAATTCAAAGTAAAAGTGATGGGTAAAACAAAACTGTAGAACTATTTGACAATAGAAAGATTCATATAACATAGAAAACCTCTTTCAACACTCCCTCTCAAATAGTCCCATACCACACACACACCTCTTTAACTTCACTGTGGCTAAAGGCTTAGTCAAAGCATCAGCCACCATCCGTTCAGTACAAAGATAACGCACTTCTAATAAACCCTCCGAAACACAGTTCCTTACAAAGTGCATTCTCAAGTCTATGTGTTTAGAACGTTTGTGAAACACATCATTGCCCGCAATCTTAATTGCGCTTCGATTGTCCGTATAGACCAGAGCTTTAGGTGGTTCAATGTCAAGTAAATTACTAACCAGCCGACACAAGTAGATTGCTTCCTTCGACGCTTCCGCTAGGGCGACGTACTCCGACTCAGTGGAGGAAAGAGCTACACAGCGCTGCTTTCGACTCTCCCAGGATACCGGGTTACCTCCAATCCTGAATAGGTATCCCGAATACGACTTCCTATCTGAAGTGTCTCCGCCCCAATCAGCAACTGAAAACCCCACAACTGACAACTCACCCAAAGAACTACACCTTCTAATTTTTAAGGATAAATCTTTAGTGCTCTTGAGATACCTCAGCACTCTCTTTGCAGCTACCCACTGCGCAGAGCCATAACAGCTGTTATATTGGCTAAGAATGCTCACAGCATTCGCAATATCAGGCCTTGTATTAGTGGCTAGATAATTTAAAGCACCTATGAGTTCTTGATAAGGAATCTCTCTAGATACTCCCTCTGAACGAGTGAAACTAGAGTAAGCATTTACCTCCATAGGAGTAGAAATCCCTTTACAGTCCGTCATCCCATATTTTGCCAATAAATTATCAATATACTTCGATTGGTCCAAATGAAAAACATCGATTTATCGAAGTCAGGCGGACTTCGATAAATTCATTTCCAATACATTTTTCGCCGCAATTAAGGCCTTAATTTCAAAATTCTTCTTCAAGCTTTCAAGCAACTAATTTTTCTTGATATAATTTTTGTGAAACACCAGAAAATCATCAACGTATAAAGCAATTATCAAAAAACTAGATAAATCATCCGAATTTGCCGTTACGTAAACACAATTTTCAACATCAAGACGCTTGAAGTTTAGTGACAGCAAAACATCATTTATTTTTTCATTCCAACTTCTTGACGCTTTGTTTCAAACCATAAATCGCCCTTTTGAGTTTGCAAACTTTCTTTTCTGCATTATTTTTAACACAACCGTCAGGTTGACGCATATAGACAACTTCGTTCAAATCGCCGTTCAATAATGCAGTATTTACGTCAAAATGATCGATGCTCAAATCCAGGGTCGCACTCAGGCTCAACAAAAATCCTATGCTTGATCCTCTAACCACTGGGGAAAAAGTTTCAAAATAATCTGTGCCATAAGACTGGGTGAACCCCTTTGCTACTAGTCTAGCTTTATAAGTAGTATTCCCGTCAACATCTTGTTTGTATTTGAACACCCATTTGTTGCCGACTACTTTGGCACCTGGAGGTTTGTCAACCAGCTCCCATACACCTTTTTCCTTCATAGAATTCAATTCCTTCTGAATTGCTTCTTCCCAGCTGTCTCGGTCAGTTCTAGATCGCGCTTCACTTATAGTCACAGGTTCCTTTTCATATGGAACAATATACGCAAAATCAGGATTATATGCACAGGCCATACTTCGTAAATGATAGGGATTATCCTTACTACAACTCGCTTTGCAAATCGAGATAACACCAGCAGAATTTTCTTCGTCTGGAACAACCACACATCCCTCCCTTGATTCAGACGTAGAAGGAACATCTCTACCCACACTGTGAACATCAGAGTGTTCACATGCCTGTGCTGGTAGAACTTCTTCTAAATTATTAACTTGAGTCGAATTTCTCTCTCCTGCTCGGTCCTTTGGCTTCGACACCACTTCCCAGTAGACTGTACTACCACCAACTCCAGCACCAGCATTATCCTGAGAATTTTGACTATCATTAATCTTCAACGGAATGACTTTGTTCTCTTGGATACTTGAAGGCTGTACCGACACCTGTTTCGTTTCCATAAAAACAACATCTCTAGCCGCTATCTTTCGACGAGGATAGTTGGGATCAACGAAACAATATCCTTTTACCTCTTCAGAGTATCCCACGAATATATATTCCTTGCCTTTAACATCCCATTTCTTACGAAATTCTTTTGGAGTATGTATGATAAATGCACGTGAACCAAATACTTTACAATTAGTAACATCGACCTCCCTTCCTGACCACAACTGTTCTGGTATGCTACCGTTATTTGCACTATGCGGAAGTCTGTTCTTTATATAAGCAGCAGTATTACAAGCTTCTGCCCATAATTTATCAGACAAACCCGCATCCGCAAGCATCGAACGTGACATTTCTGTCAGTGTCCTGATACTACGTTCAGCAACCCCATTTTGTTCGGGAGTATACGGAACTGTTAACTGTCGCTTAACACCTTTACTGGTCAAGAAATTATCGAATTCACGATTCACAAACTCCGAACCATTATCAGCGGGCCTACCGCCTAACTCTATAGCTAAAGAAAAAGCTATAGTTTATGACGTCATGATGTCACTATCAGCTTTAGCTTTTGAACTTGTCACTATCAGCAATAGCTTTGGATTTTGTATGAATTTGGCAGAAAATCCGTACCGCCTAAAAATTCAAGATGACTGCTAGTAAATTGATAGCTGTCAATACTGCACCCCCCGTAGCACGGGACGTGGACACATCTCTTTCAGGGGAAAGAAAATCTTTTCTTCTCGCTCTAACTCCCACTAAATCCTGAGAGAAAACACTGTCATTTTTTTCACGTCCCGTGCTAGGCCTACTGCTCGGTGCGTCCGTCAACTGTGAATACTCTGTCTCGCACTTTCCTTTGTACCGCTAGCAGCTACATATATTCATAATATTTCGCTGTTTTAATTAGGTATTATATTAGTGAAAATTTTAATCCCATTGAAAATATATGGGCAATGATTTTGACCATGCAGTAAAAGAAGAAAAAGCATTTAATGGTCGCGACGCCGCTATTGATGGTTTTACAGAGCGCTACATCATCTGTGCGACGATGTGTCATAAGATGAGAGTGAAGATGAAGATAGTGAAGATTCAATAACCGATGTAGAAGAGTTAGAATATTTTTTTTAATAAGTTATGGACATAAATAGTGTTTTACCAGACTGGCGGAGAAGCCGGAGGATGTTTAAGTGTTCGATTTGTGTGTATGGCCGTTCCTATATACGTTCGTAACTACTCAATAACTTGATTTCTAATAAAAAAAATATAATTTTCTTTTAAAATATTTAATTATATTAAGTTTTTCACTAACCTTACTTTTGCGATCACTCATTCAAATGCATAGCTCATCTTATAACAAAAGAACGATATCGTTCGTTCACGTTAGCAGTTGTTGTTATACTCTGTGCTTATTGCTGATACAATTTTAGGCGGTCGCTCGGATAATCAGTGCATTACTATAGAGCTATCATCAGCAATCGAGTTAGGCGGTAGGCCCACTGATCTAATACATTTAAGTTTCATACCAGAGTCCGTCTCTGCTTTTAAAACAAAAAATCTAAAAGAATTTAAAACGTCAGATTTCGACTTCAAAAAGTAAACAAACATCTTTCTAGTAAAATCGTCAACAATTAAAAGCATATACACAGATCCTCCGTATGAAACAACGTTAGATGTAAATAGATCTAAATGGAGCAAACCTAATTTCTCTGTTGCTCTAACCGCTACATGTTGTTTGTCAAAGGGTAAACGATGCATCTTACCTTTCAAACATGCAGTACACGGTTCCGACTCAACATTATTTAGACCACTGAATTCTAGACCTGGTATCCGCCTCATGTCCTGTAGTTTGACATGTCCAAGGCGACGATGCCACAACATCAATGTCGAACTTTCAACCTGAACCGTCGCTAAAGCTCCATCTATGACTGGCCTACATTTGTCCAACTTATAGATGCCCGATGCTTTGCTACCAGTAGCTATAGGTTTACCTGAAATTTGACATTGCTTTTCATAATAAACACGACAACCGTTTGAACCGAAATAAACACAAAAACCCTTCTCAACCAATTTCGACACAAACAGCAAATTCGCTCTTAAATCTGGCACATACTTCACCTCACTGAAGCAAAAGGGACTATCATTCACACTTACATGAATGTCACCCATACCTGTTACAGAAATATAACTATTATTTGCACACGTAACATGAGAAGAATCACAAGCCTTAATTTCTTTAAACCACTTCTTATTGAAACACATGTGACTAGACGCACCACTATCGATATACCACTCACTAGAGTCAAACGAATCAACACCAAGGAAGGTAACCATCGAAGTAAGGTCCGATGTCTCGCCAACATCAGTCTTCAATAAAGGGCATTCTGGCTTCTTGTGACCTTTTTTACCGCATCGAAAACAACGTATCTTAGAAGTATTGGGCTTCTTGTTTTTGTTGTTACTTTTAGTAGCTAGTACTCCAACCACATCCTTAGGAATAACACCACGCGAATCCTCCTGAATAAGCTCGCTCCGAATAAACCCCGATGTCAGCTTAACACCAGAGTGTTGTAAAGCCATCCTCATCGAGTTATAACGTTCTGGAAGCCCTCGAAGTAAAACAATTGCGATCAAATCGTCATCAATGCCGTTGTCAATATCTTTGAGCTTCTGGCGTGACCCATGACAGCTGCAATGTATGCATGCATCGAAGTATGCTTATCGAGACGTTCATCCAGTAGAGCATCTAATAAAAAGATTCTTCTGTTAATGCTTTTGTTCTCGAATACAGCAGCAAGATTGTCCCAAGCTTGTCTGGCATTATTTGCTTCCCTTACATATGGAAAAACATGAGGCTCCAAGTGTAAGCAAATGGTTGCAAGCGCTTCTTCATCATTCTCAATATCTTGAGGATCATCTGCTGGTTCCTTGGATGTATACTTGAAGAGCTTTTCCTTCATAAGTAACATTTTCATCGAAAATTTCCATGAATTATAGTCTTCTTGACCGCTTAACTTATTAATCGCAGAAAACATTCTTTTTGTGGAAAGCTGGGCCATGACGTTTTGCAATTATAAGGAAAACTTCAGGAAAAACTAAATTTATTAAGCAAATACAAACGGTCGTGTCATGTAAAGAATTCAAAGTAAAAGTGATGGGTAAAACAAAACTGTAGAACTATTTGACAATAGAAAGATTCATATAACATAGAAAACCTCTTTCAACATTAACTCGCAACAAGGTGATGCTGTGTGTGTGGTGGGATTGGAAGGGCATTATTCATTATGAGCTGTTACCACCAGGCAGGACCATCGATTCTGAACTCTACTGCGAACAACTGATGAGATTAAAGCAAGAAGTTGAGAGAAAGCGGCCGGAATTAATCAACAGTAGGGGTGTGGTTTTTAATCATGATAACGCTAGACCTCACACATCTTTAGTCACTCAGCAAAAATTAAGAGAGTTTGGCTGGGAGGTGTTAATGCATCCGCCGTATTGTCCTGACCTTGCACCTTCAGATTTCCACCTGTTTCGGTCTCTTCAGAATTCTTTAGGCAGTGTCAGGTTAACATCACGAGAGGACTGCCAAAACCACTTGTCGCGGTATTTTGACCAGAAGTCCCAAAATTTCTATAGCAATGGGATCATGTCCCTACCTACAAGATGGCAAAAAGTTATCGAACAAAATGGTACCTACATACTTTAGTTAATAAACTATATTAAAAAATGTTTTGAATTTTCTTAAAAAATGCGAAGAAACTTTTTCCCCAACCTATTATATAGTACACCCTACAATAATAAATGTACATTAATTTGTTCACAGGAGGAAGAGTTCAACGACATAATGCGCTCGTCTAACCGCATCAATTTCCTGTACGGGTACATGTTCGACGAGGAGATAGTCAACGAGGAGGTGGCGGACGCCCTCACGCAGCTCCTCAAAGCAGCATGGAGGGTGCAATCTGAACCACTGTGGGTGCCCGCCTCTTGGGTCCAGTGAAAACGGTCCATTATAGGTACCATTCCCCTTTCGTCTAGTCAAATTTACGGTATTCATTAATTTTTAGAGATCTCTCTCCACCGTTCCACACTAGGTACCGTTCCCCTTTCGTCTAGTCAAATTTACCGTATTCATAGTTTTTAGAGATCTCTCTCCACCTGTTTGTCTGTGAAGAATGTCCTGTCGTTTAAGGTGTACAATTAGGCTGCGTTTCCACCAGACCCCGTATAATGTAAGCCGATTTCGGGTGGTCTTCCCGTCACTCTCACACTTGGCTATTATTCTCAATGAGTGAGAGAGACGGGTAGAGAAAACCAACTAAATTCAGCTTACATAATACGGGGTCAGAGACGTGCGAGGGATGTGTTTGACGAGGAGAACCAATAGAATCAATCCATTTTCCCGGGCTCACTCAGCACAGTGGTGGGAAAGGGCTTAGCGAAGCGAGGCCTTTGTACATACTGAACAAGTAGGTATTGATCGTTTGTGAGTAATGTGTTGCGAGGTTTGCGATGGTTCCGTGTTCTGTGCCCGCTAGTCAATAGACAAGTGTTTGTTGTTACAGCTCCGCTACACATCCTCGTGTAAGATATTTTTCTGGCATTTGTTTGGTGGAAACAGCCTTAACGCGAGTTGCATTAAAAGCATCAAATGTGGTTATCATCTGATGAGTTAAATTCTGATTCCGATTTGCTAGTTACGGTAGCTTTTAAATATTCTATCTACAGATAGAAGTAAGCTTACAGACCCTCTAGTTAAGTGGCCAATCTATTCGAAACTAATGTATTACAGAGAAAACAAAATGGCGACCGTCGTGTCAAATGTAAGGGTGTCGAAATTTAACATTAATGTTCGATAGAATCGTTTTGCTGAATTGCCAAATACTAGGTTTCTAAGTTTTTTCTGCGTAGGTAACTCATAAACACAGTAAGAAGTTAATTAATATAATTTGCTCATCAGAAGATTTCAACTTCTTTGAATGCTTTATTTTGACGTTGATTGATATTAGATGTTATGTTGTTATGAAATTTTATATCTGTGAATTACAATTAGATTCCCACTTAGGTTTAGTAGCGCTAATATAGTTTAAGTAAAATAATTGTCTCAAAGAGCATTTACGTGGAAGCTTAAGCTTGTTCAGTTTATATAGGTACAGGCTGTTATATTTATTATATTATGTAGCATAGCGGCCAAGCAGATGTGGTGCCCGATATAAGTCATTTGTAAAACCGTTCAATTAATTGACAACATTTCAAAATGTTTAATCACCTAAAACAAAAATACCATTTCTTTATGTTCTTGTCTTGACTTAGATTTTTTTATAATTTTTTTGTTTTTTAATCACTGAGAAAAACAATTAAAATTATAAAACGTACGATACTTTCACAACTACGCCAGACCTTAGTTAACGTCTATCTTTCACTTTTGCATGGTTTAAATAAAAAAAATACTTAAAAACAAGTTTCAAACATTCAAACTATGTTACAATTTGATTTTCAAACATTGAAACTATCTGACCTTGCAAACTGTTTGTCCCCATCACCTAGGGGTATTAAAAATAGCCCATAACCTATTCTCAGACCTACCAAATATACACAATTTTTTTTATAAAAATCCGTCAAACCGCTCTGGAGGAGTGATATAAGGCACGGTGACACGAAATTTTTATATTAATTATTTATTTAATTAAATTCATATAAATTCATAGTAAAAGTATGTTGAAAATGTATAAATGTTGTCAATTAAGTGTGTGCTCGCTGTCCTCATAGACTAGTAGAATTTCATTTTGTTGTCCCAGCCATACTTAATTTTTATAATATACTAGATTTGTACTTTTATTTAATTTTCTAAATGAGACTTTATTCGGATATTGAAACATGGGTTTTTTTGGAACAGGATCACTTGAAACCGTGAATTGATGTAGCCATGTCTGGCTTGTTCGCTATGAAAAAGAAGCATGTGTATTGCTGCTATATTGTTAAGAAAAAATATCCATTATATTTAAAAAAACCTTTGCATTATTTGTGCAGTACAAAGTTTGTCGTATACATACAGATAGTAAAGAAATGTTAGAATAAAAAATATGGCAAAACAAATAAAAGAAATATAATATTAACGTAGTACATGTAAGATTTAACATAGTTACGTGCACTGTAAAATTAGTCATTACTATATTTATCTTTGTAGTCGCCTTTTAATTACTGTCATATTCACAGTAAATTATACATGTAACGGTCCGTCGCTAAGTTTTACTCACTTTACTTGTTATAATGTATAGCGTTATGCTGGCTGCACGCGAGCTGGCAATGTCGCATTATTGCCAGAAATTCGTCCTTTTTAATTGAACATTAATTAAAATATATTTTTGCTGAGGTTTCGTTGCATCTTCGGTGTTTAGTTGAGGTGCGCTGAATGTTTATTGTGATTAATTTTGTACCGAATATTATGAATTTAAATACGACACCAAATAGTCATCTTACCGATAGAACAACAGTTGGATTCTTATCTGACGTCACTGCACGCCATAAATTAAACATATTCGCATACACAAGATTGTTACCATTGGTGATGCATCTGTACCTCAGGGAAAATAGATATTTAATATTGCAAGCCCTTTGCAACTTTTTGTGTGAGGCTAAGGAGACGCTTACATCAAAATCTCATTACTCCACTATTGCCTTCATTTACATTGTTAGGTTTAAGAGGAATAAGTAGCAACAAGAAGTCTACAACATGATGACGCTTTATATAAAATTCGAATACAAATTGTGAACACCAAAGTACATATTTTACTTAGTTAATAAGTTTTTGGATATTAGTGTAAAATCATTTATCATTTTGTAACAATAGGGACAATAAATAGAAATTACCAGCCTATAGGTACATAGCACTAAGATGTATTGTCCTCGTTTAAATCTACATACAGTATAATATATTTTACGTAGACGGTGTGTGTGAATATCGTGACATTCCTACTGGAATTTGTGCTGTCAACTAGATTTAGGATTTTGTGTTGTTGATTGTAAAAGTGGTTTAAATATTTGCAATATAATTTAACCGATTTTGGTAAATTGTCGGTAATCACCAGGTAACAAAGTTTATGAATCCTTCTAAAAGACTTTTACAATCATTGACAATCTAAATTGCTTCCATAATTATTATTCCTGAGGGTCATCGTTGCTTAACTGGTCAAAAAAATGCATAGATAATTGTATTTATACTTGTACCTATTGAAGGTATTTCTGTGCTTTATTAATGATAGACAGTAGTCCGAAGTTCCAAAGCTCGTAGAAAACATATTTACAATAAATCGTAATTAAAAATACACTATACAAAGTGTAACAGGGAGGTGTAGTCATATTTTAAAGGGTTATTTAGGCTATTAAACTGAACAACTTTTGCTAAGGGAGCAAAATCGAAATCCATACAAACTGATGTCAGCTGGTTCTCGGTTTAGTATGGGGAAGTTATATTTTTTTTCAGAGATTTCGATTTTGGTCCCTTAGCTAAAGTTGTTCAGTTTGATGGTCTGAATAACCCCTTTAAATATGACTACACCTCTCTGTTATACACAGTATATAAAATACTTAGGTAAAAAAATAAGATGAATTCAACCACCTACTAAATTGAACCCTGGAACATCTTTATTTCTCATCAAATTATTAATCATATAATTATGACGTCCAATTAATTAATTATTGGATTTTCTAAATTTCTGGAATAAGGGTGCTTTTTCAATAGAGCTGTGTGAGGAGGATGCATTGCGAGCAATGTGATTGAGGAGAACCAATAGATTTAATCCATTTTCAAATTAAGTGGGAATTGAAAATAGAGTGATTCTATTGGTGTACGGATGTGTTTGAGGAGAACCAATAGAATCACTCTGTTTGAAAATGGGGTTATTCTACTGGCGAAAAAGCATCCATAGACCATACTGTACCGTATAGCCAATATCGATAGTCAAGATAATAATAAATATGACGATGACAAGTACCTGCTTAACACACGAAAAATATGGTTCAAATTACGCAACATACTTTGCCATGACATTACACTTACGACAACTGACACAAAACATCAAGATTGAATGAATCCAGTATATCTCCACGCTGTTTGTCTTCAGTTCAGACACAGCTTTTGGTTGAAATAGTGTCAACACATGCAAATAATACAAAATATAATAAATGAACACGTTTTATTAATCTTTAATAATATTACTACTATCTGTCAAAAAGCCATCTCTTTCATCGCGATAGTTAAATAACTAGTGAATATTTAAAATATTTTACACACTTGAATCAGATACGATTGTCATTGTATGCACAATTACCTATCCGGGTAAATTTTTAATGTGTTCATTAAGTAACAATGAGTTCTTAAATTAGGACTTTTGTGACTATAAAAATATACTTATATATTATATTTATAACATTTTTATTTTCTTAAGATAAGTTAGTGTGCCTCATTGATACAAATGTGCTTATTAGCCACCAAAGATGATTATTATATCATAAAGTAATGAAAATAATGTTACTTGCTACCTCGATATTGTTATTTGAAACCGTCGGCCCAGGTAATGTACTTATCTAATATTTGTAAATCGTAGATTAGATTTATTGACCCTGAGAGTATGAAGTTATTGGTATGTATAATCGTGAATAGAATCTTAATGTTATTGTTTGAGTTCACTGGTGACCATCTAGATTTGAATGTACTCTAAAAAAGTGAAGAGTTTACTACCAGACTTTGTTAACCAATAAAAATTACTATCAACCTCCTTGTATACGTTCTATATGGCGAAAAGAATAAGCTAATAAAATTGCCCACCCTAAAGGATTGTCGATAATGAGCGCAGATTATTGATTAAAATGTCAGATATTAATGTATTGTGAACCGAAAAATACATAATAAGTCGTAAAAGTGTTGTTTTACGATTTTACCGACTATACAGACTTCAATCATCAAATAATAGTAATTTTTTTCGTATTGGCTTTTTTTACTACCTTTACTAGTGAGTAGTTGCTAGTAAATTTATATAATAACTGAACGGAGTGGAAACACTCTAGAAAAGAGTAATATTAAAATTACGCTTTGAATATTATAATAGAAAACAATCAGATTTTAATATCAATTACATTATACTAGTCAATGTGCGATTACAATAGAAAAAGGCGAATATAGAAAAAAAAAATTGTTTAAAATACAATAGTATTATGATTTTTCATTTATTATAATGTTATGCATCTGACTCGTATCTACTCAATATAATATTTTATCAATAGGTAACATATTTGTTTATAATTCTTATTTCATGTATGTGGTCAGTGTTGGATAGGAATCATAAGAATATCTTATTACGTAATTTCAAGATTATTATTGTCAGTTCAAATGTAATCTACAATGAAACTAGATCCAAAGTGGAATGTTCTATTATATTTAAATATACACGTATATTGTGTGTATTTTTTGTGAAAGTGTTAATTGTGAACTAGAATGTATTAAAAGAGTTCACAATTTCATGGTAGTGCTGTAATTACTGTGATATAAGAACACCAATTAATTTTACTATTTTATTAGTAAAATTAAACAAACATCCGTTTTTACAGCAAATCGAAGGGGCTCATAAAATACAGCCGGAGATGGTTCAAAGTAAAAATAAATGTTTTAATAATCCTAATTATTAAAAACATTTATTTCAATGAAATATAATTATAAATATAGAACAGTAATATATTAGTAAAATTTTACGAAGTTGATCCTTTAGTGATTTGGGCGGCTAGGGTCATGGAATTTAACCTTCTAGTCATTAACCGAAGACATAAGCTATAGCCATATCGCTCAGGTTAAGAAATTTTTTTAATGAAACAAGAAAATATAAAGTAACTCATATAATTTGTTTACGTAATCCAGCAATCAAGTTTTTTTACAGGGCTTTTAAAATATTACTGAAATAAAAGATTTCTATCCTAAAGCTGTGTTCTCTAAATCAATTGGACCTTAACTTTAAAATGTTAGATCGTATAAATATAAATCACGATCGATTATCTGTGAATTGATAAGAAAAGGTCAACATAGAATAAAATTGGAATTATCACAATGTATTGGAAGATTTCAACAAAAAGAGAAGATGTTAAAGGAATGAAAACTTTATAGAGATTTTGTACAAGTCCATGATGCATGTTTTGATGAAAAGTGGGAAGTATTTTTCTACTTAGGCGTTGCAAGTTATTACAGAAATCGACGATATTGTAAAAGTAAGGAAACGAAATATTAGAGTTTAATATTAACTTATTATATAAAAAATACCTTATTACAATTAATTGTAATTTATGTAGTTGTCGCTTGTTCTTTGAGATTGAAGCGGGATGCAATCATATGGAGCCCTTGTCTTCGGTTCATGTTACCACTACGGATGTATTTAGGTAGTAACATTGTGTTACTCAAATTTGAATAAATGCTTGCTGTTGTTGATTTATACTATATTATAGAATAAATAATGCTTTAGTTGAATTGTAATAATAATCAAAATTAGGCTACATTATAAGACTCAATTTTGCTGTGTGTCTACTGTTCTATAAATCTGTTTACCATTAGAGTATGTTGGAATATGATTTTTTTCACATTGAACATGCTAAGTTACTATTGTTGATGTGCCTTTAACATTGTATTGATGTAAATGTTCTGGCACTAGATTATTTCCCAAGTACCGTAGGTGACTTTTTATCAGGCATTATTAACTCTTTCAAATATTGATTTTATTAAATGTCATAATAATTTATAATTATTAAATAATGTGCAGTATACTATTTTAGTCATATTAGAACTAGAATTCAAATAAATATTCCTAAAGTAATTTTGAGTATTTAATTTAGGAATATATATTTGAAAGAACACTTAGCTGCAATAAAAACGTTTCACCAAGAAAACTTAATTAAACGACTTCACGCCGTCAGTAATGGAGATAAATGAAAATAATAACTATAAATATAACTACTATAATAACTATAAATATAACTACTATAATAACTATAAACAGTATAACTATATTATTTTATATATTGGCGTTTATACAAAAAACACTGTTTAAAACAATAGTTTTTGTTACTAACCCGGTTTTTTTGCAGCCAGGTGTACTTACTATGAAACTGTTATTGATTATTTAAATATTGTCTTACAATATGAATATGATATATTACAAAATGATAACAGTATATTTAATGAGCAGTCAACACAGAAAGTAATTTAGTTACCATTCCATACCCAAATTGAGCTAGGATATTGATATTTGACTTTTTGGAATGGTATAGACAGTTTACGTCTATAGGAATTAGAATAAAATCTAAAAATGGCTACAACCGTGTGTTGCCCAGGGTTGTAAAACACTGGGTTATTACAATCAATGATAATTGAAGAGTTTAGTGTAGGTAATAAACTAATATCCATCGTGATCAGACCAAAAAAAAGTAACATTTCTGAAATGTTCAAATAAAAATTACTTAAATAAAAAAAAGGAAATTTAACGGCGATAGTTAGGTGTGCTACGAAATAGCTTGGACATGTATTAAGTCAAATACCTTTTCCGTTTTTACTGACAAATAATAGAAAACAAACAAAGAGAAATCTAAATTTAAATAAGTTATGATAAGTGTCTTATCTTAACCATTTATTACAAAAATATACGCTATTGTTGTATTATTTTATTATAGAATTTTATTGAAACGTGTTTATTGTATGTAACATATCTTACTTATATATTGACTTTCAGTATGACATAGGTACACCCTGGGAAGGAGTAACACTTATATTTGTAAGATGCAGTCAGATCTAAAATATATTATAAATCTTTTTACAAAGTTGGTTTTTAATTTTAAAAATGTCTCATCGTAGGTATAATGAATCTCGTAAACATGTTATATTTATGCGTTATTATGCTTAACTTCAATACACTTATCATGTTCTTTTTTTTAAACTGGTGTCAACTTTGTCTGTTAAACAATTTTGTATACATTCAGAAGTGTTTTATTTAATAACGGACAGAGCCAAGTATAGCATCATACAAATATTTATGTGGCGGAACAACATATTGATATTATTTTTGTGATTGGCGTGGCGTATGCTTGCTTGGTAGTTCTTTCAAGTTTTATTGAGATGATTACTTCCGGTGGTAATATCGGTCATTATGTTAACAAAATATATAATAATGGTTCAATACAATTTAAAATACTTTATTATCTACAAAATTGATAAAATATAAGTATTCGAGTTGTTTTTCAACTGCCTATGTCTACTATTGTTCGGACAGAATGTAAAATTCTATAATATTGCTTATAACAATGAATTAAGATAAATAGGACGTGATCCCATGCGTGAGCCTAATGAAAAACAAATAATTAATGCATTTTTATACATATAAAATATACGGAGATTGATTTAATAAATCATAATCGTTGACCTAATAGGTTTATACAACTTTATTCATATTAAGGTACGGCAGAGGGCACTTTTAGGATTTATAAAACAATAAGCGTTATTTTCTGGTAATGGTATGGGGTATCTCGAGCTAGCTTCCATATGTATTCTTAAAGTGGTTTTAGAGAATATATTTTTTTTCATTGTTTTCTTTGTTTTTGCTACTTTGTGTGGAGTCACTAATTTTTCATACATGATTTTGTTCCTTGTTGTATAATATTCCTTGTTCGTAGTTTCATCTATTTCCTTCATTAATTCGTCTGCAACCTGATCCATTATGGAACTTTCATTTGTAGAATATACTAGTTTAACTGCATTACCTATAAAAGTGATAGACAGACATTAACAAATAGACCATTGGTTTTAACGAGTAATTATATAAAGAACTGTATATTCTCTTTTTCTTCCTATATTATTCGGTCTATAGGAAAGCCATGTGTCCGTTGTTCGTAGCTGTTAATACATTTAAAGGACTGGAGTTACGATAAGTATAAAAGAAAATATTTCATGTAAATCCGGATTAATATTTATCTATTAATAATTTTGGCAACATTTTTACAATGTTGAAATAAAACAACAGGAATACAAACTCCCAAGCGACAATTCAGCGGTTTTTAATTAATTATCCACTGCAGAAACAAGCACCTTATTACAAATTTTTCTACAATCAACAATCATCCGAGGCAAATTCCGACGAGAACTCTTAGCATTCCAATTTCCATGGATTCATCGTAAACTAATAATGTGGCAGCCAGTAGCAGCGTTTGGAACTCACTTTCGCCAACCCGGTTATGTCACAGTGCCGTGATTAAAAAAAAATTGTTGTAATTGACCTATTACAAATTCTTTACTTATTTAGAGGAGATAAAGGTGGTAGTGGTATGTCTCACTCTAATAAGTCTTTGTCGTGTGGTAAATAAGACACAAGATGACTTACGGTTGTAGTGGTATAATGTCCAACCAACACAAAATACACAACGGGTAATTAAAACAGTCACAGAAGGAGCACAGAGAATTCACAAGCACAGGCACAAACAGTCCATAGTCCATAGGCAGAAAGAAGAAACGTAAATAATAAATAGTTCGGAAAGCGAGAAGCGTACACAATATTTAGCCGAGGGTAGCGAGAAGACTTCAGAGCGTAAAGTAGCAAGCGTTTCGCGTCGTGAGTGGTTCTCGACTGGCGAACTATGAGTGCGCCCGCGCCGGCCAGTAATTAGCGGGTGACGTAGTCCACCCGAACAAAAGGCCTGGCCGGTCCCGTTACTTAGCTGCGCGTGTCCATTCCCGCACGACTTTACCGAAGACCAGCCGGTACGATAATCGGTGTATTTATATATATTATTTAAGTTTACATTGAAATATAAATGCTTAAATAATATTATCTACTATTTTATATTTATAAATAAATAAATAATAATTAATTATATTGTAAATAAAATTATATATTTGTGTAGTGTGTTTGTGTGTGGCGTCAAATATAAATAATTAAATATTTAATGTATATAAACTTACACATAAATAAAAACTATGTGAGACGCCTACACCACCCCCCTCCAGAGACCGTCAAGGGCGATAGAAGTCTGGAAACCTTACGCGTCGCCCAAAGCGGGTAACTTTCTGAGGAACGTGGGTTGGTGGGGGTTGGTCGTCTAGGTCCGACAAGATAAAGGCCGGTTTGAGTCTGTTGATGGTAACTGTGGACTCTTTTCCATTGAGGATGATCTTAAACACCTTATCCCCCCTAGTGACGACCTTATGTGGACCACTATATGCAGGAGTTAGCGAACCACGCGATGCGTCCTCACGCAGGAAAACGTGATCAGCGGTGGCTAACTCCTTGTGCATGAACACTTTTTGTTCACCGTGACGCGACGTAGGTACAGGCCGTAACTTTTCGGCAATACCCCTAACGCGAGCAGAGAAGTCGGTTATATCTGTTGTACCGGGAACAGAGGGCTCAAAAAATTCACCGGGAAGCCGAAGAGGTTCCCCGTATACCAGCTCGGCCGAAGAGGACTGCAGGTCTTCCTTAAAGGCTGTACGCACTCCCAGTAGGACCCACGGCAAGGACTCAGTCCACCTACCATCTGCATGGCAGACTATCGCCGCTTTTAATTGTCGGTGGAACCGCTCCACCAGACCGTTGCAGGCGGGGTGATAGGCCGTGGTGCGCTTGTGTTCGAAGCCAGCCAATTTCGACAAGCACTGAAATAGTGCTGACTCGAACTGTCGGCCTCTGTCGGTCGTGATTTGTGTCGGACAGCCGAACCTAGCTATCCACGACGACAGTAAGGCCTTTGCCACGGTCTCCGCTGTTATGTCTTCTATCGGTATTGCTTCTGGCCATCGCGTAAAGCGATCAATGGCAGTCAAGCAATACCGATAACTATTGGAGAATGGGAGCGGTCCGACCAGATCTATATGGATTTGCTTAAATCGGGCTCGTGGGAGATGGTAAGTGCCTACGGGTGCGTTAACGTGCCTGCTGACCTTGGCCCGTTGGCACGAGATGCAGGCACGAGCCCAATCCCTGCAATCCTTCCGAATGCCAGGCCAAACAAATCGTTCGGTGACCAACTTGGCTGAGGCATTGGCACCAGGGTGGCTCAGTGAATGCAGGCTGTTGAAGACCTGCCTGCGAAAGAACTTAGTGACAAAAGGCCTGGGAGTCGTCGTACTGACGTCGCAGTACAATGCTGTACGACTTCCGGGTACTTGCCGCTTCTCCAGCTGCAGTGATGAGCCGCCCTCTAAAAGTGCCGTGAGTTCTAGGTCTGAGGCTTGGGCTTGGGCTAGTGACTCGAGGGAGACTGGTGCGCTCAATTCATCAATACGCGACAGTGTATCGGCCACGACATTGTCCTTGCCGCTTATGTGCCGTATGTCGGTAGTGAATTGAGCGATAAAATCCAAGTGTCTATACTGCCTTGGCGAACAGTTTTTCTTCCGTTCGTGGAATGCAAAACTGATCGGCTTGTGGTCAGTATAGACTGTGAAGTGTCTCGCCTCCAGCATGTGCCTGAAATGTTTGATGGCCTCGTAAATAGCCAGTAACTCACGGTCATAGGGTGAGTACTTCACCTGCGAGGGGCTGAGTTTTCTGGAAAAGAAGGCAAGTGGCTCCCAGGCGTCACCATTGAGCTGCTGGAGTACTGCGCCCATAGCCTGGTCTGACGCATCGGTGACCAGCGCGAGTTTGGCGGAGCAATGAGGGTGGGCCAGAAGTGCAGCTTTGCTGAGAGCATCCTTACACGCTTCCAATGCAGCGAGTGTGTCTCCCTGTAGTGTTATGGGATGAGATCCCTTCACTGACCCTGTCAATAAGGCGTTCAACGGGGCTTGAATTTGGGCAGCTTGTGGCAGAAATCGCCGATAAAAGTTGAGCATGCCCAAAAATCGCCTGAGTTGACGCACGTTAGTGGGGGTAGGGAAGTCGCTGATGGCTTGCACCTTGATGTCAAGTGGTTTGGTGCCCTTTTCTGATATAAGGTAACCCAGAAAAGTTACCTCTTGGACGCCGAAAACACACTTTGACGTGTTCACAAGTATGCCGTAGTTCTGCAGCCTTGTGAAGATCTGGCGTAGGTGCTCCTCATGTTCAGCCTCTGACCTGGAGAAGACCAGAAAATCGTCCAGGTAACAGTACACGAAATCTAGCCCTCGGGTCATTTCATCCACGAACCTTTGGAAGGTCTGACCTGCGTTCCGCAGACCAAAGGTCATGAATGGGAATTCGAACAACCCGAAGGGCGTAGTGATGGCTGTTTTTGGGATATCCTCTGGGTTTACTGGGATCTGGTTGTAAGCCTTCACAAGATCTAAAGTACTGAAGATCTTACAACCAGATATGCTGTGGGCAAAGTCATGGATGTGCCTGATAGGGTACCTGTCAGGCACGGTGCGAGCGTTCAGCATCCTGTAGTCGCCGCATGGTCTCCAGCCGTTGTCCTTCTTTGGGGCGAGGTGTAGTGGCGATGACCACGGACTTTCCGATGGCCTAGCTGTCCCATTGGACAACATGGCCTGGAACTCCTGGCGAGCTATCTTCATCTTGTCAGGAGCTAGACGACGAGGAGAACAAGAAACTGGTGGGCCTGGTGTCGTGCGTATGAAGTGTAGCGTGTTGTGTGGAGTAGTGCGATGTATACCTGCTGGTCTAGTAATGTCAGGGAACTCGTCTAAAATTTTATGATATTGAGTTCCGCCAGACGAGACCTTCACTGAGTGCACATTTTTACAATTAGCGAAAGTGGCAACAGAAGCTATAGATGTAGCGGGGTCTATCAAGCGCTTATTGCGACAATCTACAACAAGGTGATAAAATTTTAAAAAATCTACACCTATAATAGGTTTAGTTACATCCGCAACTACAAAGCGCCAAGCGAAAGTTCTACGTAAGCCAAAGTCAAGATCTAAGTGTAAGTAACCATACGTAGCGATGCATGACCCGTTGGCAGCACACAGCTCGAAGTTGGTCTTGGCACGACGATCACGCAGAGCAGATCGAGGGAAGACGCAGAGGTCACTTCCAGTGTCGACCAGAAATTGCGTCTTCGATGAGCGGTCCGTGACGAACAGGCGACCAGATGATGAAGGGGGGCAGTCTTCAGTCGCCATTACTGACTGCCCCTGGAGTTTCCCGCCTTAAAGTCGCACGGGAGCACGCACTTCATCGCCCTGTCTCCGTACTTGTGATGGTAATAGCACAGCGGGAACTTGCGATAGTTCGAGTTCGACCGTTGCCTGGACGAAGACCGGCTGCGATTTTGTCGTGCTTGGCGGTGTTGTGGCCTGTTGCTCCTATCCACTGCGAGGTTCTGCAGCTGTCTCCGTAGCTCGGCTACTTCGTTGCGAAGTTCGGAGAGCACGGAGGTTGGCAAGATGTCACTCACGGCTGCGACCCTTGGTGTTGCCGCGGCCAGGTCGTTTACTCGATCCGCCAAGTCGGCTAGGTCCTCGACGGTGGCCGAGGTTGGTTGGCCAGCGAGCACTGTTTGGACGCCATGGGGTAGACGACTGATCCAGATGGTCCGTAAAAAATCGTCAGGTACGCCGTAGCCAGCAAGACCTTTTAGGTGCCGGAGGAACTGCGAAGGCTTCCGATCTCCCAGCTCTTCGTGCATTAAGAGCTGCTGCAGCTTCTTCTCGTTGGAGGCCGTCAACCGTTTGATGAGCTCCGTCTTCAATTTATCATATTTGTCGGTGGCCGGGGGATTTATGATAATATCTTTGACCTCCCGGGAAAATCTGTTATCCAGTTGACTTATGACATAATTGAATTTAGTCGCGTCGTTGGTTATGCCAGATATTGCGAACTGTCCCTCGACTTGCGCAAACCAAATCTCTGGTTCTTCCGGCCAAAACGGTGGAACCCGTACACCAACCTTGTAGACTTCGGTTGGCCGACTATTTCGCCGTCCGTCATTTTCGCCGTCAGAGTCAATGGACACGCGACGTCTTCGACTGGGCTCTTGTGCATCCCTGAATTCTTTCTCCATGTTCCGAACGGGGTCACCAGTTTAGAGGAGATAAAGGTGGTAGTGGTATGTCTCACTCTAATAAGTCTTTGTCGTGTGGTAAATAAGACACAAGATGACTTACGGTTGTAGTGGTATAATGTCCAACCAACACAAAATACACAACGGGTAATTAAAACAGTCACAGAAGGAGCACAGAGAATTCACAAGCACAGGCACAAACAGTCCATAGTCCATAGGCAGAAAGAAGAAACGTAAATAATAAATAGTTCGGAAAGCGAGAAGCGTACACAATATTTAGCCGAGGGTAGCGAGAAGACTTCAGAGCGTAAAGTAGCAAGCGTTTCGCGTCGTGAGTGGTTCTCGACTGGCGAACTATGAGTGCGCCCGCGCCGGCCAGTAATTAGCGGGTGACGTAGTCCACCCGAACAAAAGGCCTGGCCGGTCCCGTTACTTAGCTGCGCGTGTCCATTCCCGCACGACTTTACCGAAGACCAGCCGGTACGATAATCGGTGTATTTATATATATTATTTAAGTTTACATTGAAATATAAATGCTTAAATAATATTATCTACTATTTTATATTTATAAATAAATAAATAATAATTAATTATATTGTAAATAAAATTATATATTTGTGTAGTGTGTTTGTGTGTGGCGTCAAATATAAATAATTAAATATTTAATGTATATAAACTTACACATAAATAAAAACTATGTGAGACGCCTACACTTATATTTAAATATATTTTTCCTTTGGCGAAAGCAACTCTTGATATTGGATACCATTGAAATAGCCGTTGAAAGTTTCCGTTGAAGCGTTGAGGTTTTTTGAATTATTATTATGGCGGCTTACACTCTTGCCGAGACCTCTCGTCATGTCTCGCCGAAACCTCTCGTCCTGTCTCGCCGAGAATTACGGGCGAGGAACGCGAGCACGAATGGTTATACTGTACCCTGTCTGTACTGTACACTCGCGCCATTTCAGTTGGAGTCTTGACGGCAAGGACGATGGACGTCGATGCAATCAATAGGGATGATAGCACTAACAAAAAAATCCCTGAAATAATGATTTGGAATAATAATTTAGCATAAAAAGATTCGATAAAAATAACTTGTGCTCAGATTATACATTGTGATTGATATTTATTTTTCATTAAAAAAAAAATTACATTTATTAATCAGCCATGTTTGCTCTAACGCCGCGTGACGTCACTATTTTACAAACGCCAATGCTCTTTTGGCGAAAATTTTAATTTGCTCTATTCAAAACATGTTTTTTCTAGAGATGTTCCGACTAGTCGGTAAAGCCGACTAATCGGCCACTTTTGTAGTGGGCGACTAGTCGGCAAAAAGCGCCGACTATCCGGCTTCGTACTTTCTATGTAATTCTCAATAAAATGTAGACTGAGTTGGTAAAACACCAGCAACCTTGCAGGACTTGAAATTTATATAGCTAACATCATAAACGACATGGATTGTTCTACGACTTTAAATATTCGTTAGAAATTGCAATCTAAACCCAAAAAAAAATCTATATCATAAACCGGGATTTTATTAACATTTACGAAATTAATTATATTGAACAAATATTAACCTTATAAACACTTACATAAGATGACAATGTATTATTTTAAAAGTAAAGTAATTTACTTTAATTTTATGTTTATCATCTCTAAAAATAAATAATTATATTTCTTGGTAATAATAAATTAAGTATTATGTTTGGTTTATGGTACTTGTACAGAAAACTGCGATGTGACCTCACATCGTAAAAATTGATTCGCAAGAACTGGCGAATTGATTTGCATCGCTCATTTCTTCAGTTTCATTCTTCTTTGTTTCGCCGCTTTGCCGTACCAAATCGCAACGCAGCAATTTACGTTGTATTATTCTGCGTTGCGAATTCGCATCGCGTCAAAACGCAGTTTTGTGTACAAGCTTTATTAACGGTTTCCGTGACTCTTGTTTTTTGTTGTTTGGACTTTAGAATGCTAAAGTTTTGATCGATTGATTGATTGTTTGATTTTTCACGTAAAATTTTTAGGCCAGATAAATTGCGTAGAAAAATTTCATTTTCGAGACTGTAGAACTGTCAATCATCACAAAGATTATGAAAACCGTTCGTACTCCAATTCGGAAATTTCTGAATATTCCCAATGACCATGATCGGCTTGACCGACTAGTCGGCCTTTTTACAACCAACTAATCGGCTAGTCGGCCAGAGTCATAGTCGGCACATCTCTAGGTTTTTTTATGAAAATCTTAATATTTTACAAAAATATAAATTATTTTAAGTATTTTTTATTTATTTTACAATTTAACAATTAACACAAAGACAATTACAATAGAAGACGTACATTACACAGATAATTGTACAATATTGTATAAAAGAAATCTCTTCCAGCAGCCCCATATATGGGTAGACGAGTGTGTACCTGTTATTGTATATACACATAAAATAAATATAATACCTACAAATATAATAACAATAAACAAATACAATAGCAAACTATATACTTCTTAAAATAAATAATAAAAGTACAAATTAAGAATAATTTATGGACCGATAGTGCCTCGTGACTCGTGTCTTAAACTCTGCTATTGTCTGAGAGTCGCGTATCGAGGATGGTAGTGAGTTCCACAGACTGACCGCATGGACAGTGAAGGAGTAGGAGTAGAATTCAGATTTGTGAGGTGGAATTCGGTGAACGGCGCGAAGATGTGATCTGCAAGGAAAGGAACGTCGTGAGACCTGGAAAAAGAGAATCGTTCGCGAAGTTAGACAGGATAGGATGGATTGTAGAGGATGTTAAAGAGGAGACAAAGAATGCGAGTGTTCCTGCGATCCCTGATAGGAAGCCAGTTGAGTTTCCTTCGGTAATCAGAGACGTGATCGTATTTTTTAAGGCGAATATAAATCTGATGCAAAGGTTTTGGAGGCGCTCCAATTTGTTTAAGATCTCTTCAGTAGCATCGAGGTAGCAAGCGTCGGCATAGTCGAGAATAGGTTGGGCAAGGTAAGTTTTAGTGGGTAAAGGTAAATAAGTTTGGAGGCATTTTAAAGTATGAAAAGAAAAATGAACCTTTTTGCTCACTTCGTTCACGTGCGATCAACGAGAGGTTTCCGTCAAGTATAACACCCAAATTCTTAACGGTATCGCAATAAAGAATTGGGGCATTCTCAAAGGTTATAAGAGAAAGGGAAGAAAAATCGAAAGAATTCCTTATTACTCGACTACCAATAATAATAGCCTGAGACTTGTTGGGATTCATGAGCAAACCATGGCACCAAGTCCACACACCAATGCGCTGAAGGTCATTGTTCAACAGGGATATATTGAGGTTAAAATCAGAAGCAGGAAAATGTCTGTAGAGATGCAAATCGTCCGCGTAGAGATGGAAGTTCGAGGAGATTATACTAACAATAGAATTAATGAAAACGGAAAAAAGAAGAGGAGAGAGAACGCCCCCCTGAAGCACACCCGCAGAAAGTTCACTCCAATCAGAAAATGAATCATCGAGGCGAACACACTGCGAGCGGCCCTGAATATAGGAATCGAACCATGTTACAGCTTGAGGAGAAATATTTGACGAGTTGAGTATACTAGTGAGGACATAAAAATCAACGGAATTAAATGCGTTGCTAAAGTCAAGAAGAACTAAGACTGTAATGAGTTTTCTCTCCATAGCCCAACGAATGTCATCCGTGATTTTAAGCAAAGCGGTAACAGTACTATGCCCCCGGCGAAAACCGGATTGGAACGTGTTAAGTAGACTGTTTTTATATAGAAAGGAAGAGAGCTGGCTGTAAACAATGTGCTCGAGGACTTTGGAAAGGAAAGGCAGAATGGAAATAGGACGATAGTGGTTCAATTGGGTGGGATAGTGGTTCAATTTAGGTAAGGGAATAATGTGCGCACGTTTCCACACCAATGGAAAGCAGCTCGAGGATAGAGAGAAATTGAAAATATGCGTTATTACAGGAAGGATAAAAGAAATGAGATACTTAATCATCTTCGAGCAAAGCAAATATTGTCACTACCAACTGCAGAAGAAGTAATGACAAAAATGGACTTTTTAACAAAATCCTCAGTAACAGTAGAAAAGGTGAACATTGAAAATGATGGCGCAGACTGTTCCAATAAGGTCCAATAAGGTCCAATAAGGTCCTGATCTTCAATATCGGGTCAATCGTAACCGGAGGTGAAGAAAAATAGTTATTTAGGTTATTCAGATCCAAGTTGAAACCACACAGAGTCGGAGACTTACCGATGCCAACCGACTTCAAGAACTTCCACCCATCTGCAGAATTTTTATTTACAAGGGAGTCGTGGAAATAGCGTCTCTTAGCATCCCTACTCAGACGACTGCAGCTATTGCGCAAGTGTTTGTATCTGGCGAGATTAGAATCCGAAGAACAACGCTTAGGCCTCCTCTTGGCTTTATCCATAAGCGCCATTAAGTCTTTAATGTCGTTAGAAAGCCAAGGTGCAGGAATGTGCTTGACTTTTACTCGTTTGATAGGAGCATGCCGATCTTAAAGACCGAGGAGCATAGAATTCAATGTAGCTACTTTGTCCTCAATATAAGGACTGTTTACTACGGCAGCGCAATCAGTAGCACTCGCATCGAACCCAAGCGCCTCCCAAATCAAATTCGTTGTAGCTGCGAAGAAATAAGAATTTTGATCGACGCTTGGGTGCACGGACACGGTAAGATAAGTATATGAGGTCATGGTATGAAAAAGATGCAACGATTTGCCCATGAATACGAATACAGAGGATGAAACAATTATTAGGTCAAGAAGATAAGATTGAAGTTAGGGAAGTAGTGAGTGGCAGTCAAGGGTAAAATAAGGAGATTGAAAGACGAAATTAGTGATTGGAGTTTTTGTGCTCGATGGTCATTTTTGATTAAACACGTATTAAAGTCACCCATTAATATTATGTTATTGTATTCAGGACGATAATGATTTAAAGTAGATTCCAAAGAGTTAAAATATTCTATATGAAGATTGGGGCGGTAGAGTACTCCTAGAAATAATTTAGTGAGATTTAACAAAATTTCAACAAATAAGAAGGCTTTAGAAAGGATTCGAAAATAAGCACTGCGTCAACTCAACAATCTAAAAATATAAGAAAATAATATGTATAGAATAAGCAATCATAAAATATGTATGATATATAGTAAGAAAAGAAAAAAAATATATTTATAAAAACTATACAATAACAAAAAAAATAAAAAATTAATATAATTAAACACAGTGCACATTGACTCGCTACTATTTGCCTGAAAGAGAAATCGCAATTATACAAAATTATAGTAGCAAATTAAATCAAACAACAACAACAACAATAATAATAATAAAAAAACCACAAAGCTGGCAATATGACAGCAATATGACATGACAATAGAAAAAAATTAAAATGTTGGCTGTATGGAATAGAATCCTATGCCCAAACAAAACGACAAATGTACATTGCTGTGACAGACGTTGAAATAGGATTTTTTTTTATTATAAATTTTACGGCTCACGAGACCATTCATCGTACATTCTACTTTTTAATACCGGATAATAGTCTGTTATAGGAACTGCTGGTGCAGAATATTGAATATTATTGATATACGGAGACTGGATTTTCATCAATGAGTCAACAACTCCATTCCCTGTAATACCAGAATGCGACGGTACCCAAACAAATTCTATGGTTTTATCTTCATTAGCAAATAAGTATTCACGAATTCTTGTAATGTAGATGTTATTTTTATATGATATTTTAGGGCTTTCAAGGCAATTCAAAGCACTCAATGAATCTGCCACTATTAAAAAGCAGGTATTATTAGTAATCCCTCGAATATACTGCAATGCTGAGAAAATAGCATACACTTCAGCTGTAAATATTGATGCATTTTTATCCAGCGTAAAACATCGCCCAAATTTCGCAGTGAAATCATAATAGGCCGCTTTTGTATATTCTATAGTTTTAGATCCATCCGTATAAATCCTTCCAATCTCCTTCTGTAATCCAACCTTTCGTTGTTCACAAAATGCAGAAATTCCTCATCATTCGACATTTTCTTTTTACAAATAGACGGTACTACTAACTGAATATCTAATGTACTTAATTCCCACTGGTTTTTATGGTCTATGTATTTACATAAGTTATTTAACTCCTGAACATGTGACCCTTGCAATAACATATTGTTACTGTATAAATACAAATATTGTTTATTAGCTAATATTTTACAATAAAACTTTTCAATTAAATATCTTAATCTAATATCAATTTGACAAATTCCTGCTTCGATTTCAAGAGAATTAATAGGCGTGGAACAAAACGCACCAGTTATTATTCTGAGTCGTATTTTGCATGACTTCTATTTTGCGGAATAAATTGGCACTAATACATTTACCAAACACAATTAATCCGTAATCATAGTGACTTCTAACTATTGCTTTGTAAATTATAATAGGTTGGGGAAAAAGTTTCTTCGCATTTTTTAAGAAAATTCAAAACATTTTTCAATATAGTTTATTTACATTTAACTAAAGTATGTGGGTACCATTTTGTTCGATAACTTTTTGACATCTTGTAGGTAGGGACATGATCCCATTGCTATGGAAATTTTGGGACTTCTGGTCAAAATACCGCGACAAGTGGTTTTGGCAGTCCTCTCGTGATGTTAACCTGACACTGCCTAAAGAATTCTGAAGAGACCGAAACAGGTGGAAATCTGAAGGTGCAAGGTCAGGACTATACGGCGGATGCATTAACACCTCCTAGCCAAACTCTCTTAATTTTTGCTGAGTGGCTAAAGATGTGTGAGGTCTAGCGTTATCATGATGAAAAACCACACCCCTTCTGTTGATTAATTCCGGCCGCTTTCTCTCAACTTCTTGCTTTAATCTCATCAGTTGTTCGCAGTAGAGTTCAGAATCGATGGTCCTGCCTGGTGGTAACAGCTCATAATGAATAATGCCCTTCCAATCCCACCACACACACAGCATCACCTTGTTGCGAGTTAACCCGGGTTTCGCCACAGTCTGTGAAGCCTGACCGGCCTTTGACCACGACCTTTTTCGCACGTTCTTGTCGTACGTGATCCACTTTTCATCACCAGTTATCAGCTTCTTCAAAAATGGTTCGGTTTCATTACGTCGTAATAAAGAATCACAAATGAGTACACGGTTCATTAGGTTTCTTTCAGTGAGCTCGTGAGGTACCCAAATGTCGAGCTTTTTTGTGTACCCAGTTTTTTTCAAATGCGCCAAAACTGTTTTGTGGTCAATTCCCAGTTCTTCAGCTACGTCGTAACTACTGACATGCCGATCTTGCTCCACTTTTTCAAAAATGGCATCCATTTTATCTGTAATAGGGCAACCAGAGCGACGTGCATCTTTGACATCAAAATTTCCGGATTGAAAACGCTTAAACCAAATTTGTGCTACTCTCACAGACACTGCACTAGGTCCATAAACATCGCAAATTTTTTTCGCGGCTTGCGTTGCATTTTTACCTTTTTTGTAGTAAAATTTTAAAATGTATCGAATTTCTTCATTAGATTCACTCATCTTGGCGGTACGAAAAACAAATGAAAATCACACATTTTCCTAATTTGAATTTGGAATTATGTTCTTTAAAATTTTAACTTTCAATGATACCAAAACCAGCCAAATACAAATAGTATAGCCAAAGAGATTTTATTACAAGTTTATACATACTATAATGCGAAAAGACTTTTTTCCCCAACCTAATACTTTCCCTCCGTGTGGCATGGCCGTGGGACGCCCTGTATATTGCCCATCCTCATATATCTCATATTAGTACTCTTAAACTTATATTACAATCTATCAGTGGCCCCTGTGGACTTTAATGTTCACCATTTCCGATGGGGGTCTTCGTGGTGCAGCTATGTGGGCACTGGTTTAGTAGATATCCTGGATGACTTAAATTTTGTTGTCCTAAACGATGGCCGATCTACGCGCAGAGTTCTTCCTACCAGCAACCCCAGCCCAGTTGACCTAACTATCTCTTCCTGTGACATTTCATCTCAACTTATATGGGATCTAGATAATTTTGTGTATGGTAGTGACCATATCTCCTTTAGTAATACGGATGCCTCAAAAATTCGTTCCCGATAGACACATTCCTCCCCTTATGAAATACCGTCTTTCCAACCCAGACTGGAGACAATACAGCAGTCTGCTGGACACAAAGATCTCTGATCTTCCTACTATCGACAGCATTGTGTTTCCAAATATCGAAGAACTAGAATCCGCCCAATATTGCTTTAATTCTTTTAATAATCTTTTACTTTCCACAGCTGACACATGTTTTCCACTTAAAAACACGGCAAAAAACAAAATTCCCTCGCCCCCTTGGCGGTATCAAGAATGTTCTCGACTGGTCAAGGAACGGAAAAAAATGGAGAAAAAATATAATGACTGCATGACGACAAACAATTTGATCGCATATCGACATATTGTAGCCAAGACCAAACGAAAGCTGAAATTTTGTCAAAATTTTGCTCATCTCTATCACCTACTACTCCGCTGTCTATTGTCTAGCGTCATGTTAATCGTTACAGAAATAGCTTTTCTCCTAGAGTGGAATCTTCTTTCCCAAGAAGTTCAGTTTAACAGTTCGTTAAGATTGCTCCTAGTTATGTCCCTCATTGTCATGAAATGGCTTTAGCGGTTTCTAATAACTTTAGTTATCTCGCTCCTTTTAGCGATTGTTTCTCAATGAATGAGTTGGACTTAGTTTTGTCACGAGTTAAGGACTCGGCTCCTGGCCCAGATGGCTTTCCATATTCGTTTCTTGTACATTTGAGTCCCAATGGTGCAAGCTATCTGTTAAAATTACTAAATATTTGTTATGTTAATGCTTTCATCCCTACTACATGGAAACAACATCATCCCGTTATTTAAGCCGGGCAAGAATTACGATGACCCTAACGGTTTTAGACCTATTGCTCTCTCATCGGTCCTTACCAAAATACTTGAGCACCTGATTAAAAATCGGCTAGATTGTTTGGGGAACATAACAAGCTTCTGCCTAAATGTCAATTTGGTTTCCGCAAAGGGTTCAGTACCATGGACAGTATTGCAGTTTTGGTTACTGATATACGAACTAGTTTTACGTTAGATAAATCAGTTGTGGCTGCATTTCTAGATGTGGCATCAGCTTATGACAATGTCATTCTTACTATCCTCAAGCAAAAATTGCAAGAGCTGAGAATCGCAGATAGAATGATAAACTGCAATTAATTTGCTGTCCGCCAGAGAAGTGAACCTGAGAATTCCAGGAGAGGAGTTCAATCCTAGAATAATATACAAAGGTCTCCCTCAAGGTTCCGTGTTAAGCCCTCTTTTGTACAACATCTACACAGCAGAGCTGCGCACATCCCTGAATCAGGACTGTCAAATTTTACAGTATGCTGATGATCTAGCGCTGTATGTCACCAATAATTGCATAAATACCGCTGCCTCTTTTTTAGAAATTTCTCTAAATTCCTGGCTGACTGATCATGGTCTCAGCCTGTCACCTTCCAAAAGCTCCATTGTCGTTTTCTCTCGTAAAAGAAGACTACCACAGTTTTTAGTTCGAATACAACAAGAAACGGTACCGGTCGATTCACACATCAAATTTCTAGGAGTCTTCTTAGATTCAAAGCTGTCTGGTTCTTACCATATTAATCACTTGGTTAAAAAATGTGAACGTGTGATCCCAATTCTAAAATCGTTGGCCGGAGTTTGGTGGGGAGCCCACCCTTATTCAATGAAAATTTTATACAACGCCCCTATCCGTAGTATTCTGGATTACGGTTCCTTCATGTTGGAACCATGTAACAAAAAGTCTCTGACTAAGCTTGATAGAATTCAATCGACATGCCTACGAATAATTAGTGGATGTATGAAATCAATCTCTATATGTTAGAAATGCGCTTCAGGTAGAGTGTTGTGACTCTCCACCTCACCTACGGCGGCAATTTCTTGCTGACCGTTTCACATTTAGAGCATTATCCTTATCATCTCACATTTTGAATCCTAAGCTCTACCTCCTTCACGACCTATGCCAAGATGATAAGTATAAATATTGGCATAATAAAAACAGCCCTCTATTTGTCAATAGTCTGTCCACGTTTTTGAATATTCCCACTAGAAAATCTAGATACCAAATTCTTCCCACCTACACCGTTCAATTCCCGACATTAATATTCAAACCCAATGTCCATTTAGATATAGGTATATGCAAAGATTCTCCAGGTGCTAATGTAAAATTTAATTCCTCCGTTGAAGAACGGTGGCCTGATTATAGCAAGTTTTACACGGATGCGTCAAAATTTTCTCAGTCTGGCTGTGTTGGTATATCAGTATACTTCCAGAATTCCCATATTTTTCTTCAGTATAGCTGCCCTCCAGAAGCTTCTGTGTTCACTGGGGAATGTATTGCTATCCTCGAGGCTTGTGTATTTATTGAAGATCACAATATATCAAAAGCAGTTATCTTCTCAGATTCGTCTAGTGCTCTTAAAGCAATCCTAACTAACTTGCTTAAATATAAATCACACAGTACCATTATATTTGATATAAACACTTGTTTAATTAACTGTTTTAACAAAGGCTTACTAATCGACTTGGTGTGGATTCCAAGCCATTCCGGAATTTCGGGCAACGAATGTGTAGACACCTCAGCCAAAGTTGCCGCATCCGAACCCTTTGTCACGGGCCAAAAACATTACTCCGTTCAAAGATATGATCTGATGAATATACCAAAACTACGTCTTGATACCTACTGGCAACAATATTGGGATAGATCAAGCCAGAATAAAGGGTCCTTTTATTACAATGTTCAGAAACGCATCGCTTCTCATCCGTGGTTTCATAAATTCTAAAAATTCCCCAAGACTATTGTCTCCGTTATATGTCGTCTTCGTATCGGGCACTGTTGTTCTCCAGTGTTCCTTCATAAAATAAGAGTTCGTGATAATTCGCTTTCACTTCAGAGTTAGTTAGAGGGAAAGATCTATACGTGGCCCCCCTTGGCACTGCACCCAGGATCTCCCCTTTCTTAGACAGCCATAGGCGGTTATCATTCAGCATTAAAACTTGCTTCGGTGTGAAATATGATGTGGCGCCCATAACCTGCTGTAGAGCACCGTCCTGCAGGATGGACACATCGGACCGGGTATGGGAATGTGGTGCAATAGTCACTGCAGCTGTGCGTTCCCATGAGCTGAAGGACGTGATTACAGAATGGCTGTGTATGTTCCATGATGTGTAATTTCTGGGATATGGGGTATCAATCGAAGCTATGCTATCGCTCGCAGATGGAAATTCATTTATGGGTATCAGAGTGCTCCCTACATAAGGCATCGGAGCCACAAATGTGTTGTAGAGCAAGGCCTGTAGGCCTATTCCCTAACTTTTTTTGACAGTTGAAAGTGATGATCACCGAACTATTAACTAATACATTGCTGTTATCACAGGACAAGTGTCACAATAGCATTATAGTAAAGTAGTAATGGATAAGTAAATGGTTCGGTGATCATCACTTTCAACTGTCAAAAAAAGTTAGGGAATAGGCCTACTGGCCATCCTTAGTCTGTATTTCTGAGGAGCTCGCTAGCGCAGTGGCATAGCGCGCTTGGCCTGCGATTGCGTAAACAAAGCAATGTTCGGTGGGCCGGTCATTGGATGGGTGACCAAAAATTTATTATCTCGAGTTCCTCCGTGCTTCCGAAGGCACGTTAAGCTGGTGGTCCCGGCTGCATCTGCAGTCGTTAAGACCCACCAACCCGCACTGGGCCAGCGTGGTGGGTTATGGCCCAATCTCCCTATATTCTTAGATCCATAGGGAAGGCCCGTGCTCCAGCAGTGGGGACATTAAAGGGCTGGTGATGATGATGATATATAATTACATGTCACGTATAATTTGCTTAATTTGTCTCTTACCACGCTTAATTTGTCTCCTTTTGTTATAATTAACTAAAAGCATAATATACATAACATTTACAGGTTATCTGACCAGTGTCCACTCATCAAAGTTACCATAGCGGTCTACACACATAGTACATAGGTTCTATCCCATCAACCATATTGACATGCGCGGTCAAAACAACGTACTGGCAAAATTTTTATCCAATGTGGAGATGACACATTGCCATTTATAAAAGAAGAAGAAGAAGAAGATGACATGACAGTGACAGCACAGTATTTCACAGTAATGACAAGACAGCAAAACAAATAAGTTAGAGTGTTTGGCGCGTTTCGTGGTGTCAGTCACATTTATTTTCGCTAATTCAAAAATTGTTTCAGAGTGGATTTTGTGCGGTGAAAGTGGTGTTATTTTGATGCACAAGCATCCGTGTTGATGTGCAATTATGCAGAATCATTGAAAATGAGTCTTGTGATGTGTTTGATGTTGAGGTATAAACCACTGTAAAAAGTGGTTATGTCCACCTCATCAGTCACCATCATGAACTCTGTTACCATTCAATTCGCGCCAAGCACTGCCTAGATGCGTTAAAATGTGGCACCCATATTTTAACGTAAAATTCATTTCATTCATAATTTCATCCACAATTTCATCCACTCATTATTTCATAAAACTACAGATAAAATATATACTAAAAGACATGGCTGTATAGGCTAAGCCCTTTGCCTTCCCTAAAATATAGGGAGAATTAAACCAAAACAAATAATTCAATTTTACGTGAAACAGGTAGAAAAAAGATTTTTATTAAACACTGATATAAATGTCTAAATACCATCATGCAGAGGACATGCAGTATAATTTACAAAACAATGGACTACTTTACGCGATAGAATAAAAAAGGACGAATGAAAAAGCTAAAGGAAACAAGACAAAACAATGACTATAGTCGTTTACGTGTTTTTCTGGGCGCCGCTGGCAAGGATGCAATCTGCTTCGTAAACGGCATGTCGGCTGCGACTTCAGCTGCTGCATCTCCACTGGTCAAAGGAAACAGGGAAACCAATTTCTGGAGATCGGCGATAGTTTCAATCTTGCGCCTACTGATGTCCGGCAATATCACCACGAATCTGCCATCGGCAGTCCAGCATCGATTTATGCCGAAGTGTTTGCGCGCAGATAGGAACAGTTGGTGCCTAGACTTTGTAAGAAACTCGGATATAGTAATGCTTGAGCCCTTCAGAGCAGTTTTACTGTCCCACATAAGATGACGGTGTTCCATGCATCTAAACCTAACAAGCACAGGCCTAGTTCTGTTGGGTGCAGATCCAAGACGGTGGCATACCTAAAGATCTCCTGCTGTGATGTCGGTCACTTTCATTCGATCGTTTAATAACGTATAAATGGCAAAGGGCAGATTTTCATTAGGAGACTCAGCAAGAGCATGCACAAGTAGGACTTTACGTCTCATGGCAGTTTCATGTCTATCCAGGCCAAGAGAGATAATCTCAATCTGCGATTTAATGTTGGCAAGAGCTTTCCAGACGAATGTTTTGAAGTCGAGGAACTCACGAGACAAAGATGTTATGTCACTATGTGCTGCATTTTTTGCCTCATATTCTTGGAGACAAATTTTATATGCTCCCATGCGAGTAGCAAAAAGCGCTTCCAGCTCCTCAATGTGACCAACTAGTTTGGAATCCATAGCCAGTGAGAGATTTGTACGTCACAACTGATTAATTATTAGTGCAGTGAAAGTAATTAGGAGAAAGTGTGTAGTAGAGAGTCAAACACTGATTTTACATAAAATACATGTAAGTAATTACTTTTAAAATGTAAATTTTAAATAATTATCAGAGAGTACTTTATTTTGCGTGTGTACAACAGGTCTACCCACACCCAAAAAAAATTAAAGTATAGTAGATACAGACAATGGAGGAGCTCGCTAGCGCAGTGGCATAGCGGGCTTGGCCTGCGATTGCGCAAACTAAGCAGTGTTCGCTAAAGCCGGTCATTGGATGGGTGACCAAAAATTTATTATCTCGAGTTCCTCCGTGCTTCCGAAGGCACGTTAAGCCGGTGGTGCTAGCTGCATCTGCAGTCGTTAAGACCCACCAACCCGCACTGGGCCAGCGTGGTGGGTTATGGCCCAATCTCCCTATATTCTTCCATCCATAGGGAAGGCCCGTGCCCAAGCAGTGGGGAAATTAAAGGGGCTGGTGATGATGATGATGATGAAAGTAGATACGTAAAGACAATGTAGTGTAGTTTTTCAAAATTAGTTATCGTGTATATTAATTTAAGTATGCACACGCGTACCATATAAAAAAATTAAAACGAAGTGTCGTAAGAGGAAATAGCGAACAGAGTACATACGTACAGCGCGGTTGATCGCTGTTCGTGCACTGAAGCACGTGAGAGTGTACATCAATGCTCTCGCCGTTCCTCGCGTGACCCTTTGACTAGGGCGCCAAAAACCGACACGGGAGCGAGGGCGGGCGAGAGACTCCGCTCGCACACTCTCGCACTCGGCCTGTCTCGGGGTCTCTCGGCAAGAGTGTACAGCCGTCATTACATATTATTGGTTGTATAGTTGTTTACATTGTAGTGCGCTGGTTTTGTTTTGGTACTAGTCATTTTGAGACACTTAATGTTGTGGGATTGGATGTATTAAGATACAAAATATGAACATAAAGATCACTCAAATTATTATTATAAGTGAAAAAACTTACTCTTATTCTGTGTTTCAGTAGTAGTTTCTGATATAGTGGAACTCATAGATTCAAACCGGCTCGATGTAATAATTGATTCAAATGCTAAAGACGTTGAGCTAGTCAATGTAATTGGTAGAACAGTCGTGGTGCTCATAGAAGGTACGGTAGCTGTAGTTGTTGTTGTTGTTACTTCAATTCGTTTCTCTGTTTGAGATGGATTTGTAGTTCCTGAACTTGAGTTACCTGTATAAATTAGAGCGTAGTAGTAGGTATATAAAACCGAATTCCAGAAACGTTAATTTTTTTTTAAAAAATAATAAACTTATACCACCTAGCAATAGCAATGTACTGCGACTTTTGTGCCCGATAAATGGCAATAGGCTCGCCACCTATTACATGGGACCTAACATAATTGGCGAAACGTGGGTGCTAGTTCACCTTTGCCTACCCCTTTGGGGATATAGGCGTGATTTATGTATGTAGTTACTTTTTCCCTTTATATAAATAAATTAATTCTGTATAAAATATATAAAGGCCGTAATAAAATTTGAAATTAGTACCGATTATGAAATTAAAACCCCAAACGTTCAGAGAGCGAGAGAGAAACCAAACAGGCTTATTAAAATTACTTAGATAACAAAAAATAGTTGGATCTGGATGTTTTTGTTCCGGTGTAACTTAAATATTGTAAGACATTGAAATACCACTGTTTTGATTATTAGTTTTACTTTTGATTTCTGCAGTAGGTATGACCAATCTGTCTCTTTCCTTAAAGTTAGGTGGCAATGAGTAGGTATCCCAATATTTACAACATAACAAAATGTTTTAATTGATGCTAACCTGTATCGTTGGGATGTGCACCAAATGGATCCTCGTCAAATCTTAAAGCTTAAAAATAAAAATGATCATTAAAAGATACGATGACGACGAGAAAGAGGTTTGATTAAGTCTTAATCGTGTCTGCTAGTTCATATTCACCTGTATTCTTTCTTCTACTCTTAAATGGAATGGCTATATTTGGAAGTCCTGCAAATAATATTTATTTGTAATATTTAATTATAATATTTATTTATTTTTATATAATATACCAATACACTGGTACTGTAATGAAAAAGGGGCACTAAAAACTAAAAAATCTTATGGCTAGTGACATTTATGCTATTACGAATCAACTTGTATTTTGATTATATTTAAAATTTCGTTAATAAACTTAACTGTTGTAGGTAATTGTTGATCTTTGTCTCCAAAATCTATGCTGGCTTTCGTTACTTTATATTTTTCGCAAAAAGACAACACTGTAACCCATTGTACTTTCAAATATAATTTAGAGAAAGTAGATAAAAAGGCATAAGGTCGAAAATGGTCCGATTGTATTACCTGGGAGCATACGGCATCGCGTGGTCGTTATTTGTATTTAAAAAAAATTAAAGTATGCATAGTACCTCCGTACTGAAGAGGCCATGTTTGGCTATACGTATAGGTTATGGGTAACGTCAATACGAGAGTTGCTTTATCTGACTTAATGGTCATGGATATTTAAAAAAGTCTTCTTGAAAATTATCTACATGATGCGGTGGATAATTTGTACTTTGTGTGTCGTGATTATTTCCTGTCATGTATTAATTTGTTTTGTTGTGCGGAAGATCCTAGAACTGGGCAAAATGTATATGGCACCATGCTATGATATTATATCTTTTTAAATATAATATCACTGGCACTATGCATTTATTTTGACGCATCGGTGATTGTCCATAATTTCGAATACCTGGGCGAGAAGATACTAATTGCGAAGATATAATTGGGTGGTCCGTATGGCTAGCACTCGATTGTTCTGAAAAAGATGTATAATACAAAGTAGGTATTAAACAAATAAATTAAATAAAAAAACATTGTCGTTCTGTTAACAGTACAGACAAAATTTATTGATGCGACGTAGGAATAGACCGTTGACTTCAGGCTGTATATTGCCTGAATTCAACATGATTAATATCATTGAAACTTATTGTATCATCGTCATAACAATCATATGTCAATCATTTCGTTGGTCATAGATGATTAGATATACATACCGACTTCTTATATTCTTAGCGGCTGTTTAACTATATTCGGATAGCGGTAAATTCAAATAAGAAACAAAATGTGTATGCTAACAAACAAGGTCTTATTTTCCAAAGATAGTTTAAGTAGATGAAACCTTTACAATTTAGATTATTTTTACCACATGTCTCTAAATAAAAAATAAAATTGGGCCTTTTTAAAAATAAGTTTAAACGTGACTTACGATATTGTCTATTGTCCGTTGAAGCACAAGTTGAATCTTCGAAGTTGAAGTTGAAATCGTCTACCGGGTCGATATTTTTTTCTAGTTCGAATACACCATTGTTACGCAAAGTTTTAATATAACCTTGAAATAAGTTGATTGTTTTGAATAATATAAAAAAATAAATGATTTGTTATCGTTGGATCCCACTTTTCGATATATTTTTTTTGGGTGTTGACGATGGATAGTTAACCAGTGAGAAGGCACGCCTATTTTCCTCAAACGAGAAGGCGCGTGCAAGCAAATTGCTCACACTACTGTAAATGGTCATATTTTAAGAGTTTTTATATTTATTGGGTTCCAATGTATTTAAATGAATAAAACAAGGTTTAGTAAGTAAGAAAATAAGTAATTTAGTCAAAACTAATAAAAACATAAATGCAACTTCTAAAGTAATTAACAAAGATTATTTTTTAAATTAATAATTATTTTTTAAATTTTTTGGCAGTCTTCACAAAAATTTAAATAAAAACTTACATATCAAAAATCCAAAAAAAATATTCATCCATTACATCTACACTAGTGTGCCTCTCGAAACACACCAAACACATGTATATCGCATGTTCCGTGCAGAGTAATTGCTTGCACGAAGTACATGCTTTTTTTCAGCGTCTATTCATAGGTCTAGGACATATGGCACAGAATCCGTTTGTACCTAGATATAAAATAATAACAATTAAATTACTACTAAAAAGTATTTAAATAATAATCAACAAATTTAAATCAAACAAATGAAATAATATACAAGAAAATACAACTATACTTTGTCAAACCACAAAAATAAATACTTACACGGATAGGCACGTGATGAGCACATTGCCGCAAGATGGTACACGACCTCCACGAACTCCTCACTGCGAAGTCGCAACGCAACTAAAGGGCATGAGAGTTGTGTCAGGGCAGAGAGGATGAATAGTTAGGAAGGTACCTAGGTGCTTGAAACGGTATGACGAGGTTAGGCACAAAAATTCTTCGATTTAATTTTTGTGTGAGCAAATGCATATAGCGCGCCTTCTCATGGGTTAGGACGTTGGTGCTACAACAGGACGGTAAGTCGGAAAAAAATACTTATGTCATAAAAAATAAATTCATGGGGGTGACGCCGCGTGCGGAAGCACACCACCCTGCTCATGCTCATTCAACTTTGAAACACCCACTATCGGTCTCTTCAGAATAGACATCAACATAATGCGCTCGAAAAATGGGCCTCTCGGCAAGTTGTTACGAGATGCATCATTGATAATATGGTATGTACCATGAGCCACAGGGCTCATGTCGAGGTCGTGGATAGAACCCCAAAAGATCTTAGAAACTCCACTACTGTCATGGGTGGGATAACTTTTGTGTTTGCTGGTGATTTCCGACAGACATGACCAGTTGTTAACAGGGGAACGCGACCAGATATTATGAAACATACATACATAAATGACGCCTATATCCCTGAAAGGGCAGGCAAAGGTGAATCAGTAAGTCTCGTAATCCTAATCTCAAAATAATTATTGAGTGGTCGAACGACAATATTATTAAGTTTTTAGAGCTCATACTAATTCTTCTCCACACATCCTGAACCTTGTGCTTAAATTTGTGTTCGTAATTTTTTGCGTCTTAAATTTCCGGTTCCGCTTCAATAAGTCTTCTAAAAAACTTAATAATGTTGTCATTCGACCACTCAAAAATTATTTTGAGATTAGGATTACGAGACTTACTGATTACTTACACCGTTTTAAGGTTCATAATGCATCATATTATGCACTCGTGCATAATATATTACGTACTAGTGCGTAATGATATATTTTTTAATGCTTTTTTTGCTAAATTCTCCCTATATTTTTAGGGAAGCATAGGGTCTAGCCCATACAGCCATGTCTTCAGTATATTTAGTCTGTATTCATGTCTGTGAAATAAATAAAAATAAAATTAATTTTACGTTAAAAGAGGGATGACACACATTTTAACGCTTCTAGGGAGTGCTCGGCGCGATTTTAATGGTAACAGAGTTCATGATGGCGACTGATGAGGTGGTGAAAACCACTATAAAATTCTCAACAACAAACACATCACGAGATTTATTTTTAATAATTCCTCATAATTGAACGTCGACACAGATCCTTAAGCATCAAAATAACACCACTTTCATTGCACAAAATCCACTCTAAAACAATTTTTGATTTAATAAAAAATCTGACTGTCACCATTGAAACGCGCCAAACACTCCAAAGCTTGTGCTTATTGAATTTGTCTATGGACATTGAATATTTTTACGAATATTAAATTATTTTAGAGTTAAGATGATAAATAAACATTTTATTTAACATAAATTAACTTAACTATCGTATTTAGAAACACTAATTATTTTTTATTTTATTTTGTTGCTGCTTCGGATGCACAGTCGGTTTTTCTGTGCCTTTTGAAAGCTATCATATTTGTTTTATTAAATTAATATTGTGTTAGAGTGATGTTTACTGGTAAAAAATGTGTAGTTTTCTACGGTGATGAACAATATAAAGATTTAGTGAAACAAAAGTGCATTTTATGAGAAAGGCGATGAGAATTTTCGTGTTCGATCTACCTCGTCAGTCTCCATCAATAGGCTGTTAGTGTAAATGTGTCGCCAAACTCTCTCAAAATGTATTAAAACGTGATACATCCGCGTTTTAATGCGATTAATACTGAAGAAAGTAGACATCAGATGAGGCTGTATGTGCTGGTTCTCTTTGTCGTCCCTAATAATAAGGAGAATTAAAAAAGAACAAAAACCAAACTTGTAGGCGGCATTTTCCGTAAATAATATTTGGTAAAGTTAATAACAATTAACAATACAAGTTTGTTTTTTCCTCACAATTGTGTTGAAAAACGTCGTATGCAATTCGTATGCATTGATCATTACATACTCAGCTTCCTTACCGCGCTCGCCTGCGGCTCGCGCTTGCAATAATGCCTCGTATGTAATGACCAATGTATCATACTCGTAGCATAATATACTATTTATTCACTTCGTATGCTTTCCTATGCAAAAAAAGCTTCAGACTGAGTGATTTGAGTGACATACTGTCTTGACTAGCTTATTTATACGTCTTGCAAATAACAGGCATACAATGACGTAAATTGCATGCAAGTTTAATTTGCAAATGTATCCACTCTGCGCCAGTAACTTTTACATGCCATTAGCAAGCATGCACACTACTGTTCCATTTTACAGGCATGTTGTGTATGGGAAATTTAAAAATAATAATTCAATTTGGTAAAGTTAAAAAGGTACAATACAATCGAAACTATTTAAAGTTTAAATTTAATTGTAATAACAGCATGCTACATCTTAATTAAAACCGTAATTATTATACTTAATTCCTGTGATGTTTCATTGTGTGCCTACTAATATTTTTCGATTATCACAAATTTACTGGCATTTCGTCCGAGTGGACTAATTTTTCGCATACATTAAAGTTTTAATCCCTAACGTTTTTTAAAAATATTCTATCTATAGCCGTTGTTCATCGGGGATAATGTAGGATTCTAATGATGAAAGATTTTTTCAAATGGTTATTAGAAGTAAACGATGTTTGAAGTCATTTTATTATCTGGTAGCGAAATATATTGGTTTTAGGGAGTTCCCACCCTTGATAGGCCAATATACTGTTGACCATGTGTGAAACGTGCTTTGCATAGGTACTAAATTGAAAGTTTGGCCCTGTGATTTTTATTATTAAAGCAAAAGAAGTTTTCACCGGAAATTGCAATCTTTTGAATTGGATAGGTAAATCAGTTGGTATCATCGGGATCCTGGGTACATGTGCCACCTGACCGGCTGTAGGCCGGTCATTATTGACGTCACAATCAAATTATTCCTTAATTCCTTTATTAGTAGTCTTGTCCCATTGCATAGGTTAGGAGGGCTTAAATTGCGTAACAGAATTATTGGCTTTCCGATTATTAATGTTAATTGATGTGGAGGTAATCCTGAAGGGTTCAGGAAATTTAGTAACTCCTGAGGTACTTGTGTACCGTCAATATTTGTAACCGTGTTGATGGATTTATAGTTTTTGACTTGGCTGGGGACTTTTTGTAAAATCAAATCATTAATTTCATTCACGGTGTCATTTCTGGGCGACACAATTGCACTAGAACACAACTAGCGAAAGTCCTTTTATTAATCTATCTAAATCATAACTAGTCTTGTCCCATTGCATAGGTTAGGAGGTCTTAAATTGCGTAACAGAATTATTGGCTTTCCGATTATTAATGTTAATTGATGTGGAGATAATCCTGAAGAGTTCAGGAAATTTAGAAACTCCTGAGGTACTTGTGTACCGTCAATATTTGTAACCGTGTCGATGGATTTATAGTTTTTGACTTGGCTGGGGACTTTTTGTATAATCAAATCATTAATTTCATTCACGGTGTCATTTCTAGGCGACACAATTGCACTAGAACACAACTAGCGAAAGTCCTTTTATTAATCTATCTAAATCATAACTAGTCTTGTCCCATTGCATAGGTTAGGAGGTCTTAAATTGCGTAACAGAATTATTGGCTTTCCGATTATTAATGTTAATTGATGTGGAGATAATCCTGAAGAGTTCAGGAAATTTAGAAACTCCTGAGGTACTTGTGTACCGTCAATATTTGTAACCTGATATGACTTAAGTTTCACTTAGAAGGACATCACAGAAGTTTGGACGGTGTTGGTGACGGCAGAGTAGAATACAATTGTCACCACCCCAAATCTCTCCCGTGGGTGTAGTCACAAGGCGATGGTCGAACGAAGATCCTCTTATACCACCAAGCTAGCATTGTACTGCGACTTTTGTGCTCGATAAATGGCAATAGGCTCGTCACCTATTGTTATAATTGGCGAAACGTGGGTGCTGATTCACCTTTGCCTACCTATTCGTGGATATAGGCGTCATTTATGTTTGTATGTTTCATAATATCTGCTCGCGTTCCCCTGTTCAACAACAACTCATGGTACATTCGGCCCATATTATCAATGATGCATCTTGTAACAACTTGCCGAGAGGCCCTTTTTTACACGCTTTTATTCCAGATAGAGATGTTGATGTCTGTTCTGAAGAGACCGGTAGTGGGTGTTTCAAAGTTGAATGAGCATTATTTCAGTTGCTTAGAAGAAAGTGGCAGCAATTCCTGACGAATTAGTCGGAGCGCGCTGGAAACTAGGGTGGTGTGCTTATAATCTTTCCGCACGCGGCTTCACCCGCGTGAATTTAATTTTTATGACATACGTAATTTTTTCCGACTTACCCGTCCTGTCGTAGCACCTACGTCCTAAAAAGAACCCTTATGCAAGATATGAGACTCCTAGTACCTTAAGTACGAAGTATCATACCAAAAAACTTTATAGTCTGAAACAACCCCTTAGAAGTCGAATTTCTCAAAAAATCCGTTTTACATACGTCGTAAAAAGAACCCCCATGCAAAATTTAAAACTCCTATAAGCATAAATTAAAACCTTACGCATTTATATATTTAAAAAAATTGCGTGCTTATTTTATAATTTGACGATTATCAGAATTTGTTAATCGAATTAATGTGTCCTATAGGACAAAATTTATCTTTATAAAATTATCTTGATGTTGTAATAACTTTGAATCATAAGGATTAATATGCTTGCGTAGTAATAATTCTCAAAATCTACCTCTTAATATACATTATTTTTTTAGATTTACATAGATCACTTTTGATCAGAACCAGCTGCCACACAACTAGTTTTTCATAAAAAGCAACATCTAATATTTCAGTTTGCGATCACGAATCCAAACAAAAACTAAGTACTGTATGATACTATGTAACGAACCTGATTTTAAAATGTTTACTAATACTAACGCTTGTTTCAAATTTTGGTCCTCAGATTGATTGAAATCTTCTTCATTTGAACACTTAATACTCGATATTAAAAACAAAATAATAACAATTGTCGTATGTAGCATTATAACAACATATTTACCGTTCTCCGACAATGCTACAATGCACACATACTTATCTTTTACATACTTAAAAATGTCACAATTTTATAGTTAAATCAAAATATTTTTATAGGTGATAGAAAACTGCAATAAAAAGTCCTATTTCCAAGTTTAGTTTTCGTAAAAATATATTATGTAGTGTTGTATGCTATTTAACCGACTAGCTTCAAGTTTGTATTGAATTGCAATCTTTTAATCATCAATATATTTATCTTAAAGCGCTTAAGCTCGTGGCTTATATGTTAATTATTATTAGCCATAGGTATTTATTTATTTATTTACAACGGCACAAATACAGATAACAGACAAAGTAATACATAATAAGATACAATAGATTGGATTCCGTTGACCTACCTTCGACAAAACCATGCTGTTTGGGGCGGGGCTCAGGAGAGGTTTGACGTGGTTATAAAGATGTTGATAAATAATCGACTCCAATATTTTCGCAAACCAATTCAATTTGCTAATCGGTCGGTAGTTCATTACGTCTTTTTGTCTCCTGATTTGTGTATCGGGGTGATTTTAGCTATCTTCCACAGGGCCGAAAAGACTCCTTAATGGAGGGACTTATTAAACACTATAGTTAACGGCTCTGCGAGCGCGGTAGCACAAAGTCTAAAAATTATGGGCGGTATACCGTCGGGCCCAGCCCCTTTGGTTACGTTGATGTTCTTCAATCTGGCTACAACTGTTTGTTGCTGTATTTGTATCAGACCTAAGCAAGAGCTGTGAGGATTTGACTCAGGGTTATAATTACAATTTGTAGTATTATTGTCAGTGTATACTGATGAAAAAACCCGGCAAAGAGATTCACAACTTCATCGCCTGTTGTGGCCATACGATACTGATAATACATGGTATTAGGTATAGAATATTCTTTATACATCGATAAGCGTTCAATTCATAAAGAAAACAATAATACAAACAATGTACAATGGGCGGCCTTATCGCCATAATGGCGATCTCTTCCAGACAAGACAACCTTTGGATAGATAGGAAAGACTTAAATATATGAGATAAGTTGTTGGTGTACCGTCATTAATTATTATAATTCAATTATAAGTTATACCTAAGTGCTTGCTTACTAAATACTCAAATAACCTAAATAAAAAAAATACATAAATATTATTATTTATGTATACATACGTAAATATCTTCATCTTCTCCCTGCCCTGTTCAACCTAATACGCTCATTGGGCTTGTTGCATCGACAATTAATAATTTCTAAAATCCATCGAAAGCGAGTTCTCTCAACTCCTCTACTATACTAAAGTGAGATGGTTGAATGCAGATGAAGCTGTAGTTAATCATTTGAGAGAGTGTAAAACTTAGGAGATTCAAGACTTTCTGACAATACAATAATCATGTTTGACGAAAATTCGCTTGCTGAGTTCGCATTCTTCACAGTATTGCTGTCACACCTAAATAAATTAAATACGAAGTTTCAGGGCTAAATATATTCTGAGCTTTAAGGCCAATTAAAAGCCTTTAAATTGTTTGCAGTTGTGTGGAGAAAAATGATATAACCCATGATACAAGCTTGAAACAACCATTAGTAATTATTGGCTTTATTCAACATTAATTTTGCATATTTACGAAAGACATTACAATGACAAATTGACAATAAAGAAAGATGACAAATAATAATAGATTTATTGTGACGAAACGGGTGCCCTTGACGTCACTTTGGGTCGGGAGTCGATTTTGGTAGAATATTCCCGCCGATATGTGAAAATCGATGTGGTTCGAACAGGCGAATGCCAAAGCAAGTAAAATACAACACCTTACCTTGACTATCCACACCAGCGTGTCCCAATGGCCATCAGGAATGTTCGAGATCTCGCAGTAAACACTGTCCACAGTTCATACACCAAAACAGCGCGTCACACGAAAGACAATTTGCCTTGTTGCACTAATTAGTTAATTACATAAAATATTTTTGAAGAGAAGATTTTGCTGGCGGTTGCGGGCGCGCGTATATTTCGAGTGACTTCTTTCACACCGATGGGAGCCAATCAGTGATCAGTAAGGTGTGTATGCCTGGTGGAGGGACCAACCAAGCCTTGCTATTGGTTACGCCACAACCTCATCATCACAGGCAGGAATATTAGAAATTAGAAAATTTACGAATAGTAAACAGTTATTAACCATAGGTTGAAAATGAATAGCAAAGAGTTCCGTATCATTTACCCCCGGCCATAGACGAAGTCACATAGTCTCCTAAACGCACCGGTGGTCTACGATCACGAGTAGAGCGGCGAAGGTGAGGACTTGCGTCCACCAGGTTTTTGTCTTCTTCGGTAACCTGAGTATCATTGACGGTGCTATCTCCTTCATCGGCATGTCCTCGAAAATTATCATCTGATGATCTCACTTCGGCATCAGGACATGGCGCCAAAGATCTGTTTGATACGGTCGTTTCTCTTCCGTCAGGTAACCTTATAAAAGAGTAATCCGGGTTACTTTGAAGTAGCTCTACTTCCTCTACTGTCAATTTTGAGTTTCTCACATTCTTTCTTATCAAAACTGGACCGGGTGTGAGCCTCCATGTCGGCATAGATTGACCATTGGAAGTTCTCCGTGGATGGTTAAACATTCGTTCATGCGGTGTAGTGTTGATTCCGGTGGACAATAAAGATCGTATAGAGTGAAGGGCAACTGGTAACGCGATCTCCCATTTGTCAATTTCTTTTTCATTTGAGGGCAGATACAGCTGGATCGTCCTCCATAGGGTGCCAATTAAACGTTCTACCAATCCATTTCCATGTGGGTTGTACGGGGTAGTTCTGCTACAGGCTATTCCAAGATTGGTTAGAAATTGTCTCAATTCATCGGACATGAATGATGTTCCTCTATCGGAGTGAATGGATGCTGGTATGCCAAATAAGTAAAATAATTGTTTAAGACAATTGATAACAGTGTCATATCCTTGCAAGCAAAAGCGAAAGGAAAACGGCTGAATTCGTCTATTATCGTCAAAATATAACGGTTCGAGGAGTTAGACGGAAGTGGTCCCTTGAAATCTAAATTTAGCCGTTCGAATGGCACAGTTGCTTTGATAAGTGTCCCTTCATTCTTGAAAAATCTTGGTTTTATTTCAGCGCAGACGGGGCTTGGCCGTCATCTGTTTAACTTCTTCAATTGAGTAAGGTAAATTCTTTGTACGGATCCAATGTACCATTCTTGCAACACCAGGATGGCACAAAGACTTGTGCAATTCGAAAATGATGTTGCATTCATGTGAGCGCAGCTCCTCAGCGGTTTACAGTAGCTAACTTGTGATTGGGCTTGATTAATATGTAAAGATGAGCTTTACAACCACAAAAAAGATTAACTTAAATGACGTTGGTGTTGTCCAAAGCATTCTGGCTCAGCTAATGTCTGCTGAAGCGAGAATGTTTTACATCATGATTTGTACCCGCCACGACCCTTCTGTCAGCATATTGTTTAACAAGTGTGTAAATTAGTAGATAAGTTTCGATAGCACTCCAATGGATAAAAGTCCTTTAAATTATAAAGAAATAGAAAAAAAAACAAAAAAGTTAAAAATAAATATTTTTTAACAAAAAAAACCGGCTCAAAAAGAAAACAAAAAAATTAACATAACAAAAACTCTCTACCTAATAACAGTGTAAAGCGAAAAATAAACTTATTACAATTTGACAATTCTTCTGTAAATCTATTTTCCTGTAATTTAACATTATTATTATAATGCGTGCTAGGTACCTACGATGTCTTTGAAGTCGGTGCCATTCGTGTTCCGTTCAGGCGCGTTCGGTCACAATCTAGGAATAGTGTAAACAGTGAATGTGATATTGCGGCGCAGGTGTCGCGAACTATTTGTCTTTTCCGCTATTTAATGCCCGAATTCCGTAATAATTCGATTAAAGACGTACAAGTGTATAGCAAACCATTATACCTACATATTAGCTTGTTGTATGAATGTTGACGCGTGTGTATGTACGTGTAAATAGCTGCTTAAAACCTGTCCTCATTGCCCAGCTACTTATATTTCTTTGCTACTTATATATACTTATATTTCTTTGCTTTATAGATATAGAATTTCTAATTTACACTCTCTCTCTCTCTATCTCTCTCTAACTATTGATCTACATGTCATGACACTTTTAATAATTATATTGTAATCTGTAAATAAAAATCAATTTTATTTTAATAAATGTTGTTTTATTTTCTCTATTTCCTAACACAAATTATATCGTAACCTTTCTTATACAATATTAAATCATACATCTTAAATCGAAAACAGTTGGTTAGTCCAACTCTCTATCCTTTTCCTTGCAATTTGTGCCGCGCTCCTTTGGCTTTTCTTTTTCAAATAATCTTCACTATTCTCTTCACTATCTTGCTTCGCTTTATCGTTTATGTTAACTTCTTCGGGTGTTACTATTTCCTTTTCCTCTGACTCTTCCATTTCTAACGGATATAAATGCGCTATCGACCTAGTATATAATTTCCCGTCTACAATTACTTTAGCTACTCTAACCATGTTATCATGACCTCTATTTAGTGATACAATCTTTCCTGTTTTCCAACATAATCTATTTGTTGAATCACCCTTTATCTGTACTACTTCCCCTACCTTCGGAATTCTGACACATTTTACTCTAGGCTCTTTATTCTTAGCCCATCTCTCTCTTATGCTGACCAGATACTGATTAGTGAACATTTCTATAAACTCTTTTAATATTATTTGACCACGCTTCCAGCTCTCTATTAAATCATTTTTTGTAAGTGTTCCTTTCTCAACATACTCTTGTTGAGATGACTGGATTTGAATACAAGCTCCAGGTGTTAAAAAATCAATAGGCTTCAGAACATGGTCTAATTCTGCTCCCACATATGTTAAGGGTCTGTTTAGAACCATTTCTATTTCTTTAATTACTGTAATCATTTGGTTATCATTTAATAAATGTTTGTCAATTGTCCTTTTTAAACTGTGCTTCACTAATGCAACCATCCTCTCATAGAATCCTCCGTGCCATGGGGCTAATTCAGGTATAAATTTCCATGTAATATTGTTATCTATGCAATAAGATCCAGTTAAAACTTCAGCCGATAATTTGAAGTGAGTAGCATTATCAGATGTTATCAAAACAGGAACACCTCTCATGGCAATCATTCTGCGCAGGGCAAGTAGAAATTCTTCGGCAGTTAAATCTCTCACCACCTCTAAATGCACCGCTCTTACCGCTAGGCAGGTGAATAGACATATCCATCTTTTAGATAATGTTCCATCTTCACTTCGTACATTTATCGGGCCAAGGTAGTCTAATCCAGTATAGCTAAAAGCTCTTGAGTATGTCACTCTACTTGGTGGTAGAGGTGGTATTGGAGGTAACTTGAAAGGGCCTCCTCCATGTCTAATACATATTGCACATTTCCTTACTATTTTTTGTACTTGACTTCTACCTTTCGGTATCCAATAGAGTTCACGTACATTACTTAGTGTATGTGATATTCCAGTGTGATAATTATCTTCATGTATTTTTTGTATTCATTTATATGTGAAATCACAGTTCCTTGGTAATAATATTGGATATTTCTTATCATATGACCAATCTGTCCTGCTCAGTCTTCCTTTACACCGTAGTATATTATTATCATCTTTAAATAAATCCAGAGAAATAGCTAAACTTGTCCTTTCACCAGCATATTCTTTCGGGTAGTACTCTAGTTGTAATTTCCTTATTCTATCTTCTTTGGTATCTTCTTTCTCACTTTCACTATTGGCATTACATCTTTTCACTCCAATCGATTCATCCTCTAGTTCTGTATCCTTCTGTTCTTCCCTTGAAGATGTTGCTCTTTCTGACTCGATCAGACCCTCCCCCGCGCAATAGGCATGTGATAATGACCAGTTATCAGTGTAAGTATGTTTCTCATACAAAAATTTAGGACCTAGAAACCAAACGTCCTTTCTTTTGTGATCTTCAGTTCGAGTGGCAATATCAGCAGGATTAATTTCTGTTTCTACATACAATATTTGCACCTCTTTATGTTGTCTTATTTCGTTAACTCTTCGGCTCACAAAAGGAGGTAAAAGCTTATCATTTTTAATCCAATTGATAACTAATTGACTATCTGTCCATAAGTATTGTCCATTTATTGTCAGTTCTAATGTTTCTTTTACATATTTGAGTAGACGGCTCCCAATCAAACTACCCAATAACTCTAACCGTGGGATCTTAATACTGTCTTGATCCTTAATTGGTGTAAGCCTTGACTTAGCCATTAGAAAAACAACACGAACATGGTCATTATATATCAGTTTTAAGTAAACCACAGCAGCATATGCATGCAGGGAAGCATCTGTAAAACAATGCAGTTCATATCTGAGGACATCATTATGGTAAGGTGTACCTACAAATCTTGGCAATTTTAAATTATGTAATTGTTTCAGGCTTTGTAGTATACAGCGCCACTTCTCCGCCATTTCTCCAGGCAACAGCTTGTCCCATTTATATTTTGCTTTCCATAGGTCCTGCATGAATATTTTGGCTTTCAAAACTATTGGTGTGGCAAACCCACAAGGATCATATATTGAAGCAATTGTACTTAGAACTCTTCTTTTTGTGAACTCGTTGTTTTCAATTTCGAATACTTCTTTCGCCAATTTCAACCCTATTGTGTCACTATTGAAATTCCATTCAAGTCCAAGTACCCCTGTGTTTTCATTACTATCTTGGTGACTATCATTTAATCCTTGAAATAATTTTTTATTATTGGAATTCCACTGTCGTATATTCATTCCTATATCGTTGAATGCTTTCTTAGTTTTCAGGTACAGCTGTCTTCCATCTTCAAGTGTTTTTTCACTTATTACAAGATTGTCAACATAAATATTGTTTGCGACCCTCTCTAATATCTTATCCTTGTGACTCTGTAGATGAAATTTTAATGTGGCATTAAGTAAAAATGGACTAGAAATGACCCCAAAGGGTACTCTGCAGAATCGGTAACATACAATATTATCTTCGTTTCTATTTTGGCTGTAATCTTGAACCCAAAGAAATCTTGTGACATCTCGGTCTGTCTCATCTAAACCTAGCTGTAGGAATGCCTTTTCAATATCCGCTGTGATAGCAACTTCATACTGCCTAAATCTCAAAAGTAAGGCTGTTAAGTCTTCCAGTAAAAGTGGACCTTTGTAAAGCAGTTCATTTAAGCTGTGGTACATACCATTGGGTTTTGCCGAGGCGTCATACACTATTCTTAACTGTGTGGTGTTCTCTTTCTTTGTAACGTAATGGTGAGGTAGATAGTATACAGGATGCCTTTGTGGTGTCATATAATCCTTTACCTTTTCAATGATACCAAGTTGCTCTTGTTCTTTGAGTATATCACCATATTTTACCAATGTACTTACAGCTGTGCGCTTAATTAAACTGTGCAATCTACCAAAAGCCATTCCATAATTAATTGGTAGCGTATTAGGAGTAGCTGCCCATGGCCACTTAACTTGATACCGTCCATCCTTAAAAATGACAGATGCATTAAACTGACGAATTGCTTCTTCTTCATTCGTTGACTTAGGAGAATCTCGTATGCCAATGGCTTCAAGCTCCCACAGTGCAGTAACGCTGGCATCTTGTATAATCTGGTCAGGTTGCGAAAAGTGATACAAGTCTGACTTGCATGACTGAAAATAGGTGAGTATAGATAAAGGCTCATTCTTCTCTGCTTTCTGCCTCATTGCTCCTGAATAAAGCCATCCAAAATCAGAATCTACTAAAAATAAATTTTCTTCTAACTGTAATTTCTTGTCTCTAATGAAAGAATAATAATAATCATTTCCTATGAGCAAATCTATTTTTGAGCCACAGGATCCATCATCTGCAAATAGAAAGTTTTTTAGTTCTATTTTGACCTTTGGAGTCTCCACATTATTTGTAATAATTGGCACTAAATTAACTTCAATGGATTTATTAATCCCTCTTTTTGTAATAAATGCTATTTCTGTTCTTTTACTGTCTATATGTACAGGCTTGTTAGATCCAAAGGTATATACTGCTAGGCAGTTCTCTTCAATAGGTTGAATATTAATCTTAGCAGCTAACTTTGCACACATATAGCTTCTTTGGCTACCTGTGTCCAACAGAACTCTTGCCTTGACAGTATTGGCTAGCGATAAAATATTAATGACCGCAGTCTGAAGTATTGATCTATGTTCCTTGATGTGTAATATATTTACCTGGACATTGGCCTTAAATTTTGTTGGGCAAATGGCCCTATTGTGCTTCCCCACTTGACCGCAGTGAACACATTTCCTTTTTACTCTGCAATTTTTTGCTTGATGATTTTTACTAAAGCATATAAAACATCGTCGATCCAGTCGTTTCTTTCTTTCCATTAGTGTTGAAATTCTGTTGCATTCATCGTTATAATGAGCTTGATCACAGAATATGCATGATAATTTAGGCTTCTTAATTCTTTCATGACAAAATTTTTTGTCCTCTGTATTCCTCTTGATATATTTCCTATTCTCCCTTCTTACTCCTGTTTGTACATGTAAAATTTCTGTAGAGAATGTCTTGGGTTCGGCTATAACTTCTTCATATGCCGACTTCGCCATAATTAATATTTCTAATTCTTTATGTATGGTGTCTACATTTTCTTCATCTGGTTTAATCCTTTTCTTTAGTTCATATATGACTTCATTGGGAAATTTATTTAATATAACTGTACGTAGGTTATTGTGATTAACATCTTCACCCATAGTCAGCAGTACACGTAGATGTTTTTCTATGTCATTGAATGTATTTAGACAGTCCCTAGGACTGCTAGTTGCTCGTTTGATGTTGAAAAGTGCTTCATAGTGTGCATCAATGACAAGACCAGGTTTCCCATACCTGCCCTTTAATATTTCCACTGCCACAGGATAGTTGTCGTTGGTGGTATTTAAGCCTTCAATTGCAGCTAATGCATCCTTACAAAGGGCTGCTTGTAAGTACGACAGCTTATCAGCATTACTTATATTTTGGGTGTCAACACTTGAACAAAACCGGTCCCAAAATTCACTCCACTTCAAAATATCTCCATTAAATTTGACTAGTTCTAGTTTTGGCAACCTTGATTGTCCTTGTTGATTGATAGCTGGAGTAACAGTAACTGATAAAAGTTGCGCGTCCATTTGTAGTTTTGTATATTCCCTAACATCATCATTTCCTAATTTGTCAATGTATGCACGTGTCTCGGCTATAAAAAGGGAAGTCAGTGACTGCAAATTAACATGTGCAGTTTTGGTTTTGGAAATCTTATACTCCTCAATTCCATTCAACACCTGCTCCTTTATAGTTTCCAGTCTTACTTTCCAGGGCTCCATGATAGGTCTTGAGCTCCCAACTGGAAATTTGTATACATAGTTTGTGTTTATTTATTTATGTAAGTACCAATCTTTTAATTCATGTTAATTATTTTTTATTCTAACTGTATTATTAATCTCTAGTTACTCTTTAGTTTCACATTACAGTTGCAGTTATACAACATAGGTAAGTACTTGGTAAGTATTGTATATTTTTACTTTTAATAATAAGAGGTAAGTAAAATTTTACCTTCAACATTTTTATAGACTGTCACACAAGAAATTAACTTTCAATTATATAGTAAAGTTACTTATGGTTGTAGTTATAATTACATTGTAATACTCACTTTTTACCATCTAACAAATTTTGTTTTCTGTTACAGAAGCTGTCTTCTCCATGTGTTTTCAACTCGTGATCAACACTACACCAATGCCACCAGTGCATATCAGTTTACTTACACCACCACTGGGCCAAATTATCATGAACTGAAATCCACCAATAAACTTGTTATAGAAAAAACTCTTAAATTTGGTACCTATCTACGGTCTTTTCACATGTACTTTTAAATCTCTGAATATGATGCGAATGCAATAAACAAGCTCTTTTATAGGTAACAGTTATACAATAAATTAATTTTCCTCCTTTTCTTTGTAAGGAATGCATATCTAAATTGAGTTCTTAGAAATAATTTAACTCGTCATTTTACAAAACTACGTTTTGGTACTCACCGGCGTATGCGGCCTTTCGGTGCATTAGTTTAGAAGCTTTCTTTCGCTTTCTTTTGCCACCATAAATAAAACCACACAGAACACCAACAGTTGAATTAGCAAAACAAATTCCTTATAAGAAACAAACCAAAATAAAAATGGCCATGACATGTAAATCAACAACCAATAGGCGAGGAGCGTACACGGCGGTATAATTTTTTAACGTTGGCAAAACGTATTAGTGACGTAGCGAGTATATCGTACAAAACTGTTCGATAAATTCATTTCTCTACATAGTGAAAATGTGATTACTCATCTCAATGTTTTGTTCCCAATTCTATTTCTCTTACGCCTTTGTTCTTAGCGTCCGATCAAGTGTAAATCGTAAATCTCTTATCTCAGTGCACTCTTAGTTACTACTTTACAATGTTTCCTCTACTCCCCCTTTTTTAGCGTGGAAACTGTAAATTACACACAACGCATGCGATATAAGCGCCTCTACACTGGGAGACATAAATTCTACTCTCAGTGTGGCAGAACTTCTGGGTTTACGCCTCTACACTGGGAGACATAAATTCTCCTCTCAGTGTGGCAGAACTTCTGGGTTTACGCCTCTACACTGGGAGACATAAATTCTCCTCTCAGTGTGGCAGAACTTCTTGATTTACGCCTCTACACTGAGAGACAAAAAATTCTCCTCTCAGTGTGGCAGAACTTCTGGATTTGCCTTAAAAACCAGACACTTTAATTAATAATGTCAGTAACCGAGTTTTCAACGATGCAAAGTATCGTTGTCGATAAAGTGCTTACATCACTATTCAATAATACCAAAATACGATTTCATAAAGACATAACCGGAAATGGAAGTAAATAAAATGTTTTTTATTTAGGTAAAATTAAACAAACAAAATAATTTCTTTATTTAAAAGAAAAAACGATTAATATAAATAATTTATTATATAATAATTTTAGTGTAACATTATAAAGATAAAACAGTTTCAAGCAAAACACTATACAAATGTAGTCTTCATATTTCCCGCCATCTTGAAACAAACTGAGTTTGTCTTGATGCTTCTTCTTTGCACAGATTTTTATTTTATTTTATTTTTATTTTATTTTATTTTATTTTATTTTATTCGGAAAACTTACAGCTATACTTAACACAATGTGGTAAAAAAAAATAATTATGTAAACTATAAGCCAATTACAAGTTTCCACAAGTAGGTATATAATCAAACAATAAAAATAAAAAATAAAAAAAAGGGTCAAAAATAAGAACAACACATCAGCAATTCACAAATTTGCATCTTGGAAAGCGGCACCATGTATGGGAAATGACCGGGGGCCGAAGTATTTTTCTTCAAAAAAACGCCTTACACGTGATATATTGTTGCAGAAGATGTCCGCATCCCTATCCAAATCTGCATACTCATTCACTGACATCACCGCTCGTCGAAAGAACGAGTTGCTTCTATAATTTGTTCTGGAACAAGGAGGCACTAGAACTTGAGACCTATTTCTCAATGAAGGATTGGGAACACGTATGCTAATTTCGCCCAATAACGAGTTACTGTCGATTCTGCCAGAAAGAATCTTTATGACAAAATTAATGTCGGCAATTTTTCTCCTAATATTAAGAGGTAGAAAATGGTACCTACGACATCGATCATCATAATTATTGTCGCTGGTTTTGCACTTGTACTGAAGATATCTCAAAAATCTCTTTTGTATGGATTCAATGCGTGATACATATATGTTATAGAAAGGGTTCCAGACAACTGAAGCATACTCAAGAATACTACGGACGTGTGAACAGTATAGGACTTTGATCGATTTAACATTTTTGAAGTCCGCTGTTGATCTTATAATGAACCCCAACGATTTCGAGGCCCTTTTGACAATGTTGTCAATATGTTGTTCAAATAATAGTTTACCATCCTGAAATAATCCGAGATCCCTAATAGGAGAGGTATACTTGAGTCTATCAAATTTGAGGTAGTAATCAAATGAAACATGTTTAATCTTTCGTGTAAATCTCATGTAGTAACATTTGGAAACATTAATGTCAAGTTTATTGGTTTCGCAATAAACTACAAATCGGTCCAAATCATCCTGCAAAAGCACACTATCGTAGGGGCTGTTAATGGCTTTAAAGATTTTCGTATCGTCAGCGTATAATAAAAAGTACGAATGTTTAAAAACAGCTTTGATGTCATTGATAAAAATTATGAATAGGAGTGGCCCGAGAAGAGATCCCTGAGGTACACCAGAAGGAACGGTTATCCATGAAGACTTGAAGCCATTTAAGGCCACTGCCTGGGTTCTGTTTCCAACATATGAAGTGAACCATCTAAATAGATTTCCATGTATTCCGGAAAGATACAGCTTATTAAGTAGTAATACGTGGTCAATTCTGTCAAAAGCCTTACTAAAGTCCGTAAATATTGCATCGACTTGACCTCCTGAAGCCATATTAGAAGTAGCATAATCATTAAAAATTAGAAGGTTAGATTCAGTTGATCTGTTTTTTAAAAATCCGTGTTGCTCTTGTATAAAAGTGGTCGAAAGTGTAGCGTAAACAGTATCATAAATAATTTTTTCGAAAACTTTAGCAAAGATACATAATTTAGAAATAGGTCTGTAATTTGTGACCAATGTTTTATCACCTGATTTGTGGATAGGTGTTACATAAGCAGATTTCCAAATAGTAGGCATACAACCTTCTTCCAGAGATTTGCGAAACAGAATACACAGAGGAGTAATCAGACTCTCAGTGCACTGCACCACAAAAAAAGGAGGCAAATTATCGGGCCCAGCACCCTTATTGATGTCTAAATTTTTTATTCTTCTGCGGATGTCATCGGAATTAATCTCGACATTATTCAAAACTATGTTATTAGTGACATCGGGTTCAATGACCGTATCAGAAGCAGAGTTAGCATCATCACAAGACCTGAAGGTGGACTGGAAATATTCCGCGAACATGTTACATATTGACTCACCATCGTCAGCTGTTATGTCCCGATATGACACTACCGCCGGCAAAGACTGCACACCCTTAAGATAGTGACTTTGTATAAGACCAGAATGCTCGCGGATTGTTTATTATCGATTTTTCTGTTTTTTCAATGTACGTCCTGTAACAATGGGACTCGAGTAATTTGGCCCTGTGTCTCAGCATTGTGAAGGTTTGCTGGTCAGACAAATTACCATATCTTTTAAATTTCTTTAAATATTTACTTTTCTCCCTCAATATTTTTATAAGGGCTGAACTATACCACGAAGGATAAATACATGGCGAAACACTTTTTTTAGGTACATATTTATCTCTCAGTTTATAAATTTTATCATAAAAAGTGGAAATTGCGTCGTCGATAGAACCACGATTTAAAACTCTATCCCAATCCACATCACTGAGTTCTTTACATACAGCGTTATAGTCGCCAGCACCATAAACATATACGTTTCTTTTGATTGTCTTTAGATAATCGGTAGTTATCACTTTTAAATCTATCTCTATAGACACATGGTGAGTATCCTCTGGTACAAGTGGCTGTGGACAGGAGCGTAACTCAAGCACAGTATTTGAGAATATTAAATCTAATATCCGAGCATTAGCATTAGCTTGATTATTGTACAGCATAAGATTACTTTGTAGTAAAATGTCAAATAATTTAGTTTGAGAAGACCCACCTACACCAATGGGCTCCATGTGCATTTCAGTTTGAGATGGTACCCACGATATTCCTGGCAAGTTGAAGTCTCCCAATATAATAAAGAGGTCATTAGGATTTGATATGGTAACCTCGTACAGTTTTTCAGAAAAATTGTCAAGCTGTGTGTGGAAGGAGAAACCGTCTCGTTCAGTACATAAATACAGGGTACAGATGTTGAGAGTGACACGATGCTTACGTGGTCCAACACTCACTTGCACCCAAATATCTTCGGCAGAGGAGTGCCATTCAGTCTTACTGATAGGTAAATAATCTTTTTGAATTGCTAAAAGCACCCCACCCCCGTATTTTTGTCTAGTGCGACTGTAATCCCTATCTCTCCTCCAGACAAAATATCTGTCATCAAAGAGCTCACTATCATTAATTCCATCCAGCAACCATGTCTCACTTATCGATACTATGTCGTAGTTATTAATACGCAAGTTTCTCCTAAATGTGCTGGTTTTCGTACGCAAACCTCGAGCATTCTGGTAATATATACTAATTGTCTTCGCGCCAGTACCAAAAAACTATAGAACAAGTTGTAAAGAAAAATAAGAATACAATATATATACCAAATAGATTAAATAGATTAATATGTTCAAATCCACCAAAAATTATGGAGAATCCAAGCAAGAATATGTAATTATAAAAAATGGAATAAAACAAATTGCAATATAAAAGAGATCCTGCACGTATAATTGCAATGGTTACATATCCACCAGTATAAACAATTATCACCCAAAAGTATTTAGATGTAGAAGTTATGCATTGAAAATGGAGAAAAAATTGAGAAGAAAATTTTACTTTGATCACGTTCATAGTATTCCGGATGTAATGAAACACAAAGATATTTGAGAAAAACGTTAACTTGGTTAGTATAACAAATGTTAAACCATAGTGTGTATAGCAATAATTATTATTAATAAGCGAACAGTGAATACACCATCTATGTTCTTTTGTATATATTTTTAGATAATAAAATAAATTAATAAATATCAGTGCTAACTTGACAAATAAACTAACCAAATAAATAAAATAGTTACTCCCTAAATATGAAGATGTGATAGCATTATACGAATTAATATTGTAGGTGGATTTAAAAAAATCTACAATAATATTTTCTACAATACCCACGCAAGCGCCAGAAAATAGGCAACAAGCAAAAAACTCAGAGCACATACATGCAAGTAACAACATCGAAACAATCCCTATCAACATCGTAACTGACTCGAAATTAGCACAGCATTGATCTCGGTGTGAGCGAATGAATAGCAAAGCGATAAGCAACACAAAAGGCAATACATAAAAAAACAGCTCCACCGCAGGGCACCCCAACCGCGGGCCGCATGTTTTATAATTGTAAACAATAACAATAATTAATGTAATGCAATTTATGCAATGTAATATATTATAATATGATTTGTCTACTTTTTTTAAACGATTCTTTGTAAATCTTTTGCGTTTTTTATCCTCAACACAGGGGAAGTGTCCGACTTTCTTACAAAAATTTGACAATGTTTGACCCATACATAGCGATGGTTTCTCTCAGCAGCAAGTTTCTTCGTGTCTTTGAGTAGCGATTTATTATGAAGAGTTAGGTGATCATTGATAAAGAATCTTTGGTTACCCGAATATCCAATGTCTTTGGCCTGCAGACCCTTCATCTTGCGAGCAGCCGCAACGAAGTCTTCCTTCACATAACGATTATTTAGTGTCATCACTATATTCTTATTTGAGTCTAACTGAAAACTGGGCACGCGAGCGATATAGTTTATGTCCTCCCTGCGAATGGTACACTGAATGTGTCCAGCAATTTTGAATATTAGGTCGTAAAGATTTTCATTTGCTTTAGCAGGAATGCCTTTAATTTCGACATTGTTGCAACGTGCCCACTGCTCCCTCTGTTGTATATCATCAATTATCTTCAAAATTTGGTCTTGCATGCTGGGCACATTATCTACATGTTCTTGCATTTGTTTGATCTTACCATCCAGATGTTTCACCGACTCGGATACTTTAGCCACGGAGTCATGAGCAATCTCAACAGAGCTTTTTAGGTGTGATAGATCAGACTTGATAGTTTTCACGTCTTCCACTAGTGTTGCCAGAGGAGCCAATTGTTTCATTATGCTGGCAAGGGCGGTCTTCATTTCCTCAAGTTGAAGCGCTGTGTGAGGGTCTCTAACTGCCGGTGTGGGTGATCGGGCACTCTTGCAATCAGAGCAACGCCAAGTGGACCTACGCTCACCTAGTCTTCTAAAATTGGTTTCCGAGATACCAGCACATGGAAAGTCAAACTGTCGCTGACATGCACTGCACGTTACTCCATCTGTCGTATCAGTATTACATCTTGAGCACGAAAACATAGCGAGCGAGTAATGTAGCCCCAAGCTTGGTAAGCCCCGAATCCTTGCCGCGCAACCAGTTGCACGAGTGTATGATACAAGTGGCAAGCACCGACTGATTTTAAACTTTTAAACAAGAATTTTAAACAAGAATTAAAGAGAAGAAAGGAAATATCCCAGCACCTCCACCATGTCGCGAACTATTTGTCTTTTCCGCGATTTAATGCCCGAATTCCGTAATAATTCGATAAAAGACGTACAAGTGTATAGCAAACCATTATACCTACATATTAGCTTGTTGTATGAATGTTGACGCGTGTGTATGTACGTGTAAATAGCTGCTTAAAATGTCCTCATTGCCCAGCTACTTATATTTCTTTGCTTTATAGATATAGAAGTAGCTGATGGACCAGGCGGGACACCAAGTCCCTTAGATGGTCTCCTCCTCTCCCCTTACAACCACCCTTTGCCTCCGGAACGCAGCTATCTTTGTTATTCGTGTTTCATATAATTAATAATCTCTTACCAGATATCTTGTAGGGCTCATCTTACCCTTCTCTCTTTAGTATATCATCTTTATTGTTAACACTTACTTATTCTCACCATAATCACTTGTTCAATCCTCGCCGCCGGTTTTCTTACTACTCTACTCACTCTTTCTAACGCCGCTTTTTTGTCTCGCTCTCTCGCACATTTAGTGTTGCCAATACTTATAATAAAATTACCAATAATATTCGCTATTCGCGACAGCAGGTAATACATTACCTATTTGGCTTGGCACCTATTTCAAAGAGATCTCTAGGTACCTAACCTAGCACACATTATAATAATACTTAATTTAAATTACAGGAAAATAGATTTACAGAAGAATTGTCAAATTGTAATAAGTTTTTTTTTTCGGTTTTCAGTGTTAAAACACTAGGTAGAGAGTTTTTGTTATTTTTTTTTAAAGTTTTTTGTTTGTTTTGTAATATCGCACAATAAATGTTTCAGAAAATACATGCATACCTACCTATTATTTTTTCAGTAAATATTATAGCCAAAAATAAGAGAATATGGCCCGCCATATATTTCGTTAGTAAGTATTGGCACGCAAACGGAAAAGTTTCCCCATCACTACTCTAGTCCGAGGTGTCCCTCAGGCAGTTTGGCTATGACCATGGCAAGCCACATTTAACCTTTTACTTCTAGTTGCCCTTAAAAACGCCTGTCTAATGACACAAATTTTGATGCACTTAATTTATATAATAGAGTATGAGTGACCAAATTATTATTCTCGTTTATCAAGGGAATTTATAACCTTCCATCCGATAAGTATGTTCTATAGAGTGCTTCTCACCGGCCTCTTCTTTCCTTGACTGGACTACTGGTATTTCTGCAGCTATCAAATTCTTTGTACTTGATGATTATTATCTTGCGAGAAATTGCATGAAATCTTTGGATTAAGTAATTATATGGCAGATGTTCATTTGGGGGTGGCTTGTTAGTACTTATTTGGTACCTGAGAGGCGCGGACGGCCCGGTGACGGCCGCAGAGAAAACACGCGGGGCGGGTTTTGTTTTTTAATTATTAGTTTAATAATAGATCCCTTTTTTATACATTAGTCAGGAAATAAAATACAAAAAATTTTTGCAATCCATTTTATTTAGTGTGCAATTACAGTGAGAACTTTTTCTATTGTCCTGATTCTTCTAACCAAAAACTGCTAATATCGTTGTATGGAGATTGTAGTTCCGCTATTTCCCGAGATCTGGTTTCTGGTATCTATAATTATAAAGAGACGGGGTTAATATATGGAATTATATAATATTACACTTGATTATACAGTCAACAACACGTCAAATATATCCATACCACCTAGGTGGTACAATAGGAACGCTACTGCCCATTCCTAATTACTGTTTTAACCCTCCTTATACGACACCCGCGGGAGTGATTTAGGGTGGTGACAATTGTATTCTTCACTGCCGTCACTACACTGCATGTATTTTAATGATATTCTAGTAAACAAATGTCTTGCTCCTTCCTCTAAATTCTAGATATGTGTTCTATTAATATTTGTGCTTACTGTTGGTTTAGACCCTGGCAATATTCCATTTTTTCGGAATGCCACAAGTGTGACCGGTTTCGGACGCCTTTCGAAAGGTTCAAATAAACCCTGTAAAAAATACTATTATTGCATATTTTGTAAAAAGCATAAAGGTCCCTATATTGCCGACCGTTAGTTAAAATGTTATCATCCAGGCCAATGTTCCTACCGGTTGCGGCACAGACTTTTCCCTGTGGATATAAGGCGTTTCAGCGTCAGAACAAAACAAAAGCCATTTTGCCATTCACCTATACATATCTTCTATGCTGGCCTGGGAGCGAACAAATAACGTAGAATACGCCAGCACCGACTCATCTAATGGGTGTCGTAAAAGTCGACTAAGGGAGATTCCCCGGTGTAGTCCAATAAGCACATTGGGGCACCCGAATGGTGGAGGGCAAACCACCAAGAACAGCATTCCCAAAGAGGGTTGGCGTCAGGCAGGCGGCCGGCTATAAAATCTAAGCCAAAATGTAAAATAGGATGGGAATGTTGTCATCCCAATCACTCCTTCCGTTCATCAGTCTCTCGACATGGTCCGTTCCGTCTCTTTTCTTTACATTCATTCATCACTAGCAACTTTACGGTGTGATGGATGATATGAATCAAAAGGGACCACTCCCTTTTGGCTTGATGACGTCTGATCGATATGAATAGAAGAGGAAACATACTGCGCCGACCCCAGATAGACTGGGAACAGAGCAGGGAGAAGAAGAATACCTACACTTGTTGCGTCATATGATTTTTTTGTATAATCATAAGAATAAAACAAAATATAATATGGCTGTCTTCAACTTCATAATAAAAGTAAGTATGTTGAAAATATAAAATTTAGTTTCTTGCTCGTATTTATGAAGAGGTCGTTGGCGTAAACGGCCTTTGATGGGTGACCAATATTCCTTCATCCATAAGGCAAGTCTTCTCCACTGAAATGCACCATTCTTGCTTAGTAGAGCTAGGCACTGTAAAATGACAATGTTTTCCGAGTATTTTTAGAATGATTTTTACAAGCTGAAACAAAACAGTATGTCGATTCTCTAAATCTGATGCATTGGTTAGGATTCATTTTTAGGAAAACGTTTGATTCTGTTTTATTTTTTATAGGTAGATAAATTAGGTTGATATCGTTTTGTTTTGACAATGACAATTGATACCTGACATCTTTACTTTTTTTTCTCCTCCCGTGTAGGAAGGCAAACACATTAATTTTGTCGTTCGAAGTTGTGACGTCATCGGATGTTTTAAACATTTTATTTTTTATCTCTGTCTATAAGTTATAAAGAAATTAAAAAAAAACAGAAAACACAAAATTTTTTCTAGATAACAAAATAAAGAAACAGTATTTTTACGACAATTTTAAAATGTACTTATCCCAAAACTAATCAACATACCTTATCGAAAAACGGATCAAAACCAAATGACAATGTTTTAGATAATCTTGTTATAGGTTGCTGTACTACAGCTCCCGTTCGTCTTGCTTCTTTATGGTTTAATTTCGTCGATTCCTAGAAGGTTATAATTTTCTTTTAAAAGTTATGTATTATTTTAATAGTATTTTAAATACAGTAATGGATATATGACATATGATTAGATAAACACAGTATTTTAAGTACGAACTTTTTAACAAAAGTTTTCAGATAACTAAATAGACTAAAGAATATTGTACGGTCTAGACCTAATTGTCTAGGTGCAATTAGGTCTAGACCGGACAATGTTGCCAGGTCGCCAAACCTAATAGCCGGACAGACCAGCCAGTTTGGCAGGACATTTGGGTAGAAAGGTCGGCCTACATTATTGAGGATTTTGACACGACAAAAAATTGTAAGTAAAATCAATTTTTTATTATTATTTTATCATTAATCTTCTTCAATTCTAGTGAAATAATAAATAAAATCGAATGCCAAATCAGTTTTAGGTAGGTACTATCCGTAGTATTATTGTCCTCTATGGTAGGTACTTTATTATTAATCAGTCAAATAGTCATCAGTCAAAATTATTTTCTAGATATTTACTGCCGCACTCAGAGTCGATTTAATGATCATTAAATGGCATTTAAGTAAACATTAAATAAAATTCCCTCTCAGAGTCAGATAATAATAATAATAATAAATATTTTTTACACTCACACCTATCATCTAGCCCAAAGTAAGTAGCCTAAGCACTTGTGTTATGGATACTAGATGACGGACATATTTTTACTATAATTATGTATACAAATGTTGAAAATATACTACATAAACATATACACAACCATGACTCGGAAACAAACATTTGTGGTCATAATGTTCTCTTATATTTGCACGAGCACTACACATTTGAAATAAAACAACTTTTACGGATTAGACTCGCGTATATTTAGATGTTTGGCATAATTATTTATCCCGACTGTTGGCGACAGACACTGGCTAGCAGTTATTTTGATGTATTTTTGTATTTTATATTTTTATTTGATTATTGTTCTTTTTATTTTTCTGACTTTTGTCATTGTCATTTAGACACGGTAGCAAATAGTGGAAAATAAACGTTGTAGCATTAAAACTGCGTGTTCGTCCTTTACAAATTGGTGTCAGAAGTGGGATGTACTTAAAGACATGTTTTATGTTGTTTTCAGTTGCTACTTGGAAAAGCCTCATCTCCAGGACTAGCTTTCCGAAAAATCTGGCTTTTCTTTTCTTCATTTCTCTCTCCTTGGCGACCCCAACAGTCACCTTCCACTCCAATGGTAACTCTTTCCGGGACACTGTTGTTATGGTCCCTACCCTTCCCGAAGCGAAGCAGACTAGCGCAACTTGCCCTCCACCTCGACTCTGACGGATTCATTCGACTTGCAAGCAGGATTTTAGCGGCCAGAGATGTACTACCCAACAGAGACCTCCAACCCATTATTCTGGATGGTCACCATCCTATTGTCCGGCTGCTTCTGTTGCACCTCCATGAAAAGCACGCTCACGGGAACTGCGAGTTGGTTGTGAATCAAATGCGATTACGTTATCACGTTTTACACTTACGACCCTCTGTGAAATATGTGACCCACCGGTGCCAAACATGCAAGATTCGGAAGGCAACCCCGATTGTTCCACCGTTTGGGGATTTGCCCGCCGGCCGCTTAGCACACCATAAACGGCCATTTTCACATGTTGGTGTGGATTACTTTGGACCGATCAATGTGACAGCAGGAAGGAGGCACGTGAAAAGATATGTGGCCCTGTTCACATGTTTGACCGTCCGAGCCGTCCACTTGGAGATTGTGGAGAACCTCACCACTGATTCGGCGCTGATGGCCCTCAGGCGATTCATTGCTCGCCGTGGATGCCCTGTCTGCATATACTCGGACAACGGGACTGCATTTGTGGGCGCTGCTCGTAAGCTACAAAAGATGTACGACTTCGCAGCGAATCACAATATCCAGTGGAAATTCATCACTCCAGCAGCTCCATTTATGGGTGGTTGTTGGGAGCGGTTAGTTCGCAGTGTCAAGACCGCCCTGTCAGCAACTTTGTTAGAAAGAGCACCACGAGAGGAGATTCTTCACACGCTCTTGATGGAGGCCGAGGCAATAGTAAACAGCAGGCCGCTGACACACGTCCCCGTGGGACCAGACGACGACGAGGCTCTAACACCTTACCACTTCCTGATCGGAGGACCTAGTGGAGACCACCAGCTGCAGACCTTATGCGACTCTGATCTATGTCGAAGAGCCGATTACAAGAAAGGGCTAAGACTAGCGGACCACTTTTGGCAGCGTTGGACGAAAGAAATACTTTCTAGCCTTGCAGCAAGAAGAGCGGGGTCCCAAAAAACAATTAGTCTTGGCGACCTTGTGTTGATTGTGGATGGCTCTCTTCCACGTTCTTCCTGGCCTCGAGGCAAAGTTATCAAGTCAAATCTTATCACCTTTAGTCGCAGACATTTTTATGGAGGACTTTGAGGAGAGGGCCCTGAGCACATCACCTGTAACACCTAGATTCTACAAACGATATGTAGACGATACTTTCACAATACTACCAACTAACCAAATATCTGCCTTTTTACATCATCTAAATTCCATCCATCCTAAAATTCTTTTTACTATGGAGTTGGAGGCTAACAATAAACTAGCTTTTCTAGACATCTTAATAATTAGAAATCCTGATCAAAGCTTGAGCCACACTGTGTATCGTAAAGCCACCCATACTGATAGGTACCTCAATGGTGACTCTCACCACCACCCATGTCAGCTATCTACCGTAGGCAAATCTTTGTTTCAGAGAGCACACGGCATCTGCGACAATAAACATCTGGCATGCGAACTTAATCATGTCAAGCAAGTACTGCGGAAAAACAAATTGCAAGTACCACGGGCCCGTCGCAGAAGTCGAGTGAAGCCCGTCACAGTCGAACGTCAGCCTGCAATACTGCCATACTTGAAAGGTGTCACTGACAAAATTGGAAACATCTTGAAGCGTGCTTCAATCAAAACCTACTTCAAGCCGCTGAAGAAGATCAACCAATTCCTAAGACCTGTAAAGTGTCACATCCCACTTCAAGATGCAGGAATTTACAAGTTAGATTGTGACTGTGGTCTCTCATACATAGGTCAAACAAAACGTAGTGTAGGCACCCGGGTGAAAGAACATATAGCTGATGTCAAACACAAGCGCGAAACAAAGTCTGCAGTATGTGAACATGCCTTCGACGGACCCAGCCATTACATAAGATTTGACAAGCCACAAATTCTAGCAAAAGAGAAACGTTACATACCTAGAATGATAAGAGAAGCTATTGAAATAAAGAAATACCCCAATTTCAATAGAGACAATGGCTGGAATATACCACCTGCTTGGGACCCGATCATCAGGATAATTAAATCCCAACACCGTCCTCATACTGCCAAATCCATAGACACAGTGAGCTCCGTCTGCTTAAATCGGACCACATAAATATTAAATAATTTGACGGTAGTTAATTATAACTACGATGAAGACACCTGTCATCTTTAGTCACCCGTGACCACGGCCGCTGTAAAGTGATCGAAACGTCGGGATAAATAATTATGCCAAACATCTAAATATACGCGAGTCTAATCCGTAAAAGTTGTTTTATTTCAAATGTGTAGTGCTCGTGCAAATATAAGAGAACATTATGTGTACCAGTACGGACTGGAAACCGCCAATAAAATACGACGGTTGGAAGATCTAAAAACGAAGCGCGCAAGAAAAGTAATATCTTTAGTTTTCTTGAAGAGATGTCGTGATCGTGATCTCATCCCACCATGTGTCAAAATATCACCAAAACTGGACATATATGGGAGCGCCAAGATCTTACAACAAGCCAGCAAGAAATTGCTCCGTCATCTTATTCGTCAACACCGTTTCGAGCTAAGTACCATAGATAATAGTATCGAGAAATCGTCCAACGAATTAAAAATACATATGACCGTAGATGATTTCTATAATTGCATTAGAATCATAAATAAACGCGAACAATCAAAATATAATGAATGCAAATTAAAATTAATAAATAAATTTGAAATCTTAATTTCAAAATCTAACGTGAAACGAAACGCTCAAACGTCAACCACAGACTCTAGCGCACCGTGCCGGTCAATTGACAATTTAAGTAAACAAACGTTGGACGATTCCACGATTGATGTGCTAAAAAAGGGACTAAATTTCGCTGTAACACCTCGTAGAATACCGTACGAAGATATTATTTGTAGCGTAGAGGATTGTTTAGTTAAAAACAACATGAGAAAGGAAGATTTAGAAGACTTACGGCAAGATATATCGTCCACCTTACGTCATTCCAAAGTACTTTACTATTGCCCCCTTGTATTAATAGTACTTACACTTCCATGATTGGTTGATAGCTGATATAACCAACTTGAATTATATTTTGGACTTGAACTTGGTGTATCTGTATTTACGCGTTGTTTAGGTAGCGCCGTCACAGCGTTTTTTCGAACTTCTTTGGTGGGTCCTTCAGTGGCTGCAAGAATAATCGTAAAATTTATCATAATGTAGGTATATTGTATTGTATATTATACATACTATAGCTTAACTAACTCTCAGACAGACACAACCCTATTGCAATACTTGTAATGATGAATGCTGTATGAAAATGCATTATTAAATGACATTGAGTTGAACACTACACCAGAAGTGCAGGTACTTAGTCTCGTACCCCAGTCACTATTAACATTCAACGAAACGTCTTCCTTTGAAAATCGAAATATTTACCTTTACAATGTGCCACACTGGCTTGTTACAAAGAATTCTGCTGTTGTTCATTCAATATAATTCTCAGAACTAAACACACCTCGATAATCATGATTCGTGCCAAAGTATAGGCGGTAAAATGGTTCTAATTTTGCATACTGATAAATCAATTCTACTTAGCATCTCATAACAAACAATACATGTCGCATTGAAAAACTAAACTGATATAATTAGTCTCGTAAGAATATCATCATAAAATTAAATAGATCTGGTAGCATAATCTAAATACTTAATAATTTTATAGCGCTATACTGCTATTTACGTGCCCGATAGGACGTAATACCGACCTTATTACATGGGATCGAAAATGTGGATTTAATACACATCAACTTACTACACTATGTGGTTAAATGATCGTGATTTCTGAATGTTTGTCTGTTTGTAACAGTGTAAAATTTCGTAGTAGGTAATTTGATTGAAATGTCTTGGCATTGCAGACTATAATTTTTTTTGCCCGCAAATATAAAAAAAAAAATTTAGAGGTATGCAAACTTTTTAAATGACTTGACTTTCGTATTGGCTTTTTTAATTGTCTTTGGTACGTATCAAAATTGACATACGTAATCTTATTTGTCATTACTAATTATGCCTTGCACAGCCTACAGTTATTTGATATTGTTGCTTACAGTTGTTTTTATCTCTAAGACCCATTGTATAAAATGGCGCAGAAAAGATGGGAAACTGAAATTAAATACTGCGGAATTAATTAATTTGATTTCAAAAGAAAATTTGGATACTGAAAACTTGACTGGCGTTCAGAATCTTCTGTCAACAAACAATGTGCTTGGGCAAAGCTTTGAAATGACGACAGGTATCAATGATATTATATTTAAAAAGAGGTAGATAGGTTACATGCTTGCAAAAAGTAGGACCCTAAAAGTCGTGAAATCACGTGACCAAAATCGTCTTCGTAAGTTCCTAGTTATGTTGGTAGCGCAAGCTAACACGCTGTAGATACCAAAGTAATGACCATAAGTAATGACCATAAGTGTCATAAAGATAACGTGTCGTGTCGACACGTTATCGTTATGAAACGATTGCCACTTGGCTACGGGCCCTGAGCTCAGTCTCACGATGACAGCGAAGGCGTTGACAGTGTTGATTGTTCCCGATATTTATTACAAAAATGCCGTCTTAAGTTATGCGACGCTGTAACAACTACACCAGGAAACCTCCAAAAAGTCTGGGGATCACGTATCATGCGCGTAGTGTAGTATAAATTTTTATTTGATTTTCGTTGATATTATTCATAAAATATACAGGGCGTCCCACGGCCATGCCGCACGGAGGGAAAGTATATTAAATATTGAACGTAGGATATTTTACTAAAAGAAGACATCGTTTTATTTTTAATAATAGGTAGAACTGCATTCACAGATTTTTAAAAATCGCCTACCTCAACCGGGAATCGAACCCGCCAAATGCGATAGAAAAATTACATGTATTTTATAATAACGTTTGAAAGGGCTACTCATAAGCATTATTTTTTCCTAAATAACCTAGCATATTAAATGAAACTAAGATCATAAATTTTTTCATTTTCAAATGCTCAAAATGTGATCCGTTCTGTTGTATACAAATTCTCACTCTTTTGATAATTTCTCTCCCTGTCGATTTACTTATTTTTGCATGGTGGATGTTTGAAATAATACGTCTAAGTTCATTTTGTAACTCCTGCACACTTTTGTACCGGTTCCTGTAAACTAAATCTTACATAACCCCATAAAAAAATCAAGTGGGGTTAGATCTGGGGATCTCGGTGGCCATCTAATTTGTCCAAAAGTGCCGATCCAGGAAAGAAAATATTCATTAAGAAACTCGGCTGTTCTCCTACTGTTATGAGCCGGAGCCCCATCTTGCTGGAATATGAGATTTCGTCGATCTGCATCAGGAAGATTATTAATCTCATTTCTTAAAATCTCAAGTATTTCTAGATATCTTTCCGTGTTCCTTCGTAAAAATGTATTAAGAGAACCCGGTTACTTACAATCCTACACCAACAGTTGAAAGAAAAACGCACTTGATCATTAGTCTCGCGGATTCGTAAGGGATTCTGTCTGGACCAAATGCGATTATTACGCCGGTTGTACATACCGTTGTAATAAAAATTTTTTAACACCATTATTTGGTATAAATAATGGTGTTCAAAAAAATTTAATCCTCAAGGATGAGTCTCTCGATATGTTGGCAGAAATTATATCGTCTTTCAGCATCTCCCGGCCGTAATTTTTCATTTTCCTTGCCCTTCAACATAACTTTTAAACTTGTATTTTTTTAGAACGCGATGTATTTACTCTCTTTGAAAGTACTACTCTTTGAAAGTCCAATTTCTTCTTCACCTTCCCTCACTGAACTCTTCGGGTACGCTTCAAAGTAAATCAGAATGTTGAGTTCATCATCGCTGACGTTTATTATCTGCTGCTGTGGTTGCTGTAAGCGATGATCAAAACGTCCTAAATTTGTTAAATTATCCACCATTCTTTTCAACACATATCGAGATGGTGTGCGTCTATCGGGATATCACCGCAAAGGTAATGAAATGTCTTTGTGATTTAAAAAGTATGCTTCTATTAAATCCAAATTATTTTGGTACGCCATGGTAAGTAAATTAACACAAAAATTGCTTATAAACGAAATTGAAACTCACAATAAACAAAAGAACAGACGCTTGAAAATTTACGTGTTCCATTTACGAATTATTTATTTTTACTAATATCAGCCAGTTGCATGGTAATTGTGAGCTCATGAAGAAATGCATACAAGTACCTACTACACTTCATGTATCGCTTTATTATTATCATGTACTTACACCACGGAAATCTCGTATCTCAAGTGGGTAGGTCTTTGAAATAATAATGTTAATTGTTGGAAGCATGGCCAAGTCAGAGGAAATTTCCCTGAACAAAATTTTAAATAAAATGAAAAATTTTATGATCTTAGTTTCATTTAATATGCTAGGTTATTTGGGAAAAAATAATGCTTATGAGTAGCCCTTTCAAACGCTATTATAAAATACAAGTAATTTTTCTATCACATTTGGCGGGGTCGATTACCGGTTGAGGTAGGCGATTTTTAAAAAATCGGTGAATGCAGTTCTGCTTATTATTAAAAATAAAATGATTTCTTTTAGTAAAATATCCTACGTTCAATATTTAATATACTTTCCCTCCATGTGGCATGGCCGTGGGACGCCCTGTATAATATTAGTTAAAAATGTATCGAGTAAACGAGTGGAAGAGAGATGGTTGTCAAAGATTAAAATATAACCGAACAGACAAAATTCAACATACTCATGATAGTGCCTCTACACAATTAGCTCACATTTCCCATTACAGTGATGACGAGAAGAGTTGATTTTTTGACTAGGTATCTAAGGGCCGGATTCCGCAAAGATTATAAACTAAAGGTTATATTATAAGAAATAAGGAGTTTACACACATGTAACAATTTTCCCCTTTTTCGAAACTATATCTCTACCATTACAAATTCAATCGTTCAACTTTCTTTTTTACTCTTGTACTCCTCCTCAAAGAATTTCCTGATTCTGCTTTTATAATTAAATTGTCATTAGTACAATGATTACTTACATAGCTATCATTATCAATTGAACAGTCATTACCTCTGTCAATATTTGAATTATCATTATTAGTTATTGAATCATTGGTCTCTAAATTAATATTATTTATATCCAACTGTCTCATTTAAATATCTGTGTAGGTTGCATCAACTTCTCACTTGGACAAACAAGAGGAGAGCATGACTGTGGCAGGTCTAATTTATCCATACTATTAGACCTAGATATTTGTAGCGGTATTTTTTCACCGACTTTACATATTTGGTTTATGTGTTTGGATCATTCATACCGTTCCGCTTGTCCGTTGGTGGCCGGGTGATAGGGTGCAGATGGTTTGTGTTGAATAACATGTTGTTTTAAGAATGCACAAAATGTAGTGTTGACAAATTGTGGTCCATTATCACTGACCAAAGTTTTAGGAAAACCGAATCTACTGAAAATGTCATCCAGGACTCTAATAGTGCTATCTTTATCTATCCTATCTAATATGTAAATCTTAGGCCATTTAGAGTAAGCATCAATCACTAAAAGAAAATATGTATTAATAAATTTACCTGCAAAGTCTATATGCACCCTTTCGAAAGGTCTACTTGGATATTCCCAGTGATGTTTTTGTAATTCACATACATACATACAAACATAAATCACGCCTATATCCCCGAAGGGGTAGGCAGAGGTGAACTAGCACCCAAGTATCGCCAGTTATGATAGGTCCCATGTAATAGGTGGCGAGCCTATTGCCATTTATCGGGTACAAGCCGTCACCACACGGCAATTGGATTATTTCTGTGTTGACAGCCTGAAACACAATTATCAATATAACTTTTTATATCCCTCTATCCCCGACCACCAGCAGAAACTCCGCGCTAAAAGTATCATTTTATTTATTCCAAAATGAGCACTATGTAAATCTATTAATACACAGAGTATTAATTTCTAAGTTTGTTAGGAATTACAACTCTAGAACCTCTCGGTATACATCCACTCAGTTTAGAAAATTCACCCTGATCAATGCCTAGTCTTTGGGATTTATGTAACCATTTCCCCTTTTGTAAACCCACCAATAGTTGACTCAAATCCCCATCCTCACATGTTGCATCCGCTAATTCTTTTACAGTAATTGGTAAAAATGTAATTGATTAATTTCTATTATATCCGATTCCTCCTTATGACAATGCATCTGCATTTGCGTTTTTATTCTATTAAAAGAATCTTCACACTGTTTAGTCCGTTCCCATTTATTGTCCTTTCGAAGAAATTTAAGCAAAGGTTCCAAAATTGAAGCCAAGTTTTTAAAGAATCTCCTATAATAATTCACTAAACCTAGGAAAGATTGAAGTTCAGAAATGTTTTTTGGTGTGGTGGCACTTTGAATAGCATCAATTTTAGAACTTAATTTATGTATTCCAAACTTATCAATTTCAAAACCACGATATTCAATTTGATTTTGCAAAAACTCAAACTTTGTTTTATTTATTTTTAACCTATAGTTTGCTAACCTTGAAAATACTTGTTCTAACCTTTGTAAATGTAAGTGATCACTAGGAGCTGTTAATTGGATGTCATCGATAAAAACTACTACCCCAGGTATGTCTTTAAATATATGTTCTATCTTTCTTTGCCATTTAGCCGGTGCACAACTTAACCCGTACATTAACCTGGTGCTTATATATAAGCCTTTGTGTGTATTTAACGTGAAGTAATTTTGATCCTCTTCCTTAACTTCCATTTGCAGATAAGCATTTTTCTAATCTATTTTTGAGAATTTATCACCGCCAAATTTATCAAAGGGTGTTCTTCTACAATTAATTGTTACTTTAAAATCCCCGCATAATCTAACTTCCTCATTTGCTTTTAATACTGGTACAATAGGGGTAATATATTCGTAATAAACAATATTTTCTAACACTCATAGGTGAATAAGTCTTTTCAATTCATTTTTAACTTTATCACTTAAAGCAAACAGTACTGACCTGGCACGGCAAAAATAAGGTTTGCTATCTTCCTTAACATGTAATGAAACTGGATCACGCTTGATTTAATTTTTCCTACCTCAGAGTCATTAAACAATACTTTATATTTTTTTAGTAAATTGTCCAATTCAGAATATAAGTCAAGATTTTTACTTACATTGTGTACTGAAAATATTTTAGATATTACTTCTGCAAACAAATATCTTGAGATTATCATGCTTCTCCCCATTTAACTCCACTTATTTATTTTTGATTTTTACAATTTAAAAATTTTGATTAAAATTCTGTAATATCAATTATTGACACAGCTGACCCACTGTCCACCTCCATCTTTAAGTATTTATTATTTATTTTAGGACAAACCAACAACTATCCCAAGTACTAGAATGATCTATATATTGAAAGTTTACCTGGTATTCTTCGGCGCTAACCTCATCATCAATATCTTCAATTTGGTTTACATTATTAACTTTTTTAAATTTTAGGCAAGCCTTCTTGATGTGAGCTTTTTTTTGACAAAAATTACATACTTTATTTATGTACATACATTTGTTAGCGTAGGCCACCGCACCGGTAGCACGTTAAGCTTCTTGTATTTGTTATCTCATTTTCTACAATTATCTGTCTTAACATTCCTAATAGCATTAACATCTACCTCCATTCTTCTTGTTTCTGAGCTAAGAGCGATTTCTACTGATCTTTCTAATGTCAATGTCCTTGATTCTAATATTTTTTCCTGAAATTTTCTATCGTTTAGCCCACATGTAAACTGATTACGAAGTGCAGTGTTCAGGAACGCTCCAAAATTGCATGTCGCAGCTAATTTTCTTAACGCGGCCAAGTAGCCGATTCTCCGTCCATTTGTTTCCTATGGTGAAATTTATAATATTCTGCCATCTCAAGCGGCGTTGGATCAAAATGCTCCTTCAAGGTGGTTTTTAAATCCTGGTAGTTTGCTTTCTTGGATTCGTTTGGCGCTAATAAATCGCATAATTGGGTTCGTTTGGCGCTAATAAGTCATAAGTTTGAGCTCCGATATAGTGTAGTAAATATGACCTCTTTAAATCAAGTTCATTAATTTTCTAGATATCGAAAGCGCCTTCCAAACGCTCCAGCCATCTTGAAAATTTTGTTGAGCGGTCATAAAATTCTATGAAAATTACTGTACGCACCGTTGGCAATTTTTCTCCATCCTCGTCGCCAATTGTTAGGATTTCCACGAAGTAAAACTTGCATTTATCGTCAGAGATATTAGTAACGTTAGTAACTAAAATTGTTACTAATAGTTAAATATCAGCCTGACATTTAACGAATTAGTAACAATTTTTAATAATTGGTTGAGTTAACTATGTATCAATAAACCAGTCCTTAGCAAACTATCCTCAAGTACAGTTTTTGGAGTTTTTGGAAATTCAGCCGCTAAGGGGGAAAAGGGGGGTTCAAAGTTTGTATGAAACTTCGTCATTTTTTAAAATAGATGCTTGAAAATTTGTGTACTCGTTCTTTGTCGTGTGTAAAAGGGTTTTAGAAAAAAAATTGTATATTCAACTTTGAATCTGGGGAAAGGGGGGGGTTGAAACTTTGTATGCAAGGTCATTATTTTTGAACTTGGGCACAAAAGTTTGTTAGCAAGGGTTATCGGAAATTCATCTCCTAAGTGAGTGAAGGACCCCACTCCCAAATGTTCATATAATGAATGTTTGTCCTGGTTGGGAATCGAACCCACGACTCCAGGCGCATAGGACAGGTTCAGTACCGAGTGCGCAGCCATCGAGACAGTCATGAAAAATTCCTCCTCATCCTAGCGTTAACCCAGTTGCTTCTTACGGGGCAACTTCTCATGTATTTATCCATGTAGAAAGGCCTGTCCCAGCAGTGGGACGTATATAGGCTGGTAACGACAATTTCGGGGGGGAGGGGAGTCAAATGTAGTTTAAACACTGGGTAAAAGAAACAAAAATAACAGTTTTACATGTTTTATTATAAAAATAAAAGACAAAAAAATAAAAGTAAAGAAGTAATAAAAATATACAAAAAAAAGCCTAACCTAACTTAACTAAAGAAAATAGAAAATCAACCAAAGGTCATACCAATCCCATGTGTCGGAGTGAGGGTAATGTTTGCTAAGACCAAGTTCCAAGGCACCGTCAATTTGTACATGGACTTAACAAGACATTTCAAAACAAATATTGAAAATATACTTTGAAGTTACAGAAACCCTGCCCAGAGCCCCAATGCTCATGATGATTCCTACGTATCAGTATATCAGAGAATGCCATTCTCTCCAACAAGTCCCAAAGCACAAGAAAACATCGCAAGTCTTGCATTTAGTATGCACGAGTTATGCACGAGTTTGTTCTGCCGATAGCAAACGTTACAACGTTTTCGATTGTTTCTACCAGAAGCGTAATGGGGCTCGTGCAGAACATCTCGCCTGTGCTTCATGACTTTTCCTATTTGCTCTCTAATCGCTGGTGGACTGTGGTGGTGCCTATCCACCAGAGATTTAGCTAGCGTAAAGCAGAATTCACGATGCGTTAAAGCGTCCATGCCGCGGCGCCTCAACGAACTGGTGCACATCACGAAAGCGTTGTGAATACTTACATTCAGCAGCCTTTTAAACATCATTACATACCATTTCACTCCTCGCTTTCGCAAATACATTAAGAGTTTTTGATCTTTCAGATCAACCCCTCCCATTGTATTGTTGTAGTCTTTCACACAGACAGGCTTCACTAGCGGTTTCCAGTCCTTCGATCCAATGTAAGTCTCTTGGTGTGATAGGTGGATATGACGGACACCAGTTTGGAGTCCTTCCATGAAACGATGGAAAGATCACCACACTGATAAAATTTTCTGCACGTAATTGTGGAAATATTTGAATATTATTTGACATCATTTTTATAAATTTATTTAGTTTTCTTACTTACAATATTTTTCCATAATCCTTGAATAGCCCAAATAATATTCAAATATTTCCACAATTACGTGCAGAAAATTTTATAACGTGCAAATATAGAGTAAAAGCTATTTTAGAAGAAAAGCAATTAGATGAAATTTTAAACAAAGATGAGAGAGGAATAAAAAATGACCAAGCACTTAAAGCGCAAGATGCTAAAGCAAAATCGATCATAATTCAGTGTATTTCTGATAAACACATACATATTATACAGGATGCGCCAACTTCAAAAATTATGATTGAAAAATTAGAAAATGTTTTTCAGCGTAAAAGTATAGTGAGCAAATTAACTATAAAAAAGAGATTATTAAACAATACAGACAAATTAGAGGACCATTTTCAGAAATTCGATCAAATAGTTTCAGAACTAGAATTTATTGATAAAAAATTAGATGACAGTGACAAAATATGCCATTTACTTTTGACATTAAATGAAGATTATGATAATGTAGTAACGGCAATAGAAACAATGAACTCTGATATGACAATTGAATTTATAAAAAGTAGATTATTGGATGAAGAGTTAAAAATAAAGGATAAAAATAATACTACCATATTTAAAGCCTCTACAAGTCAAAATTACGATCAAACAAATTACAGAAGGCCATATAATAATTATAGAGGAAGAAATAATAGAAGTAGAAGAGGGTATAATAATAGTAGAAGACCTAATAACTATATACATAAAGAAAAATCATCTTTTATTGCAATGACAGCAAACTCTAATGTGAGTAATGAAGACTCAATAAGCAATAATGACTATTTTATATTAGATTCCGGTGCAACGATGCATATGGTCAAGCCAGAACTAGAAAAATTTATGACAAATATAACAAAGCTAAATCAACCAATCACCATAAATATTGCGAACGGAGAAAAATTACACGCATACAAGAAAGGAATAATTATAGGAAATTCTAAAGGAAAAATTATAGATTTTGAAGTTATAATAGTTGAGAACTTAAAACATAATTTACTATCAGTTGATATGATAACAAAAAAGGGACATATAATAATATTTAAAGAACAAAAAGTAATAATTAAAGGAATAAATTTTTACATGACTGGAGAAAAGAAAAGAAATTTACATATTATACAATTTAATTTTATGAATAACTGTAATGACGCGATGATTACTAATGAGAACGATAACGATTTGTGGCACAGAAGATTGGGACATCTAAATAAAAAAGGCCTAAGAATATTAAATTTACCTTATTCAAATAACAAATGCGAAAGTTGCATTCAAGGTAAAGCAACGAGAAGATCTTTTATACCTGTAAAAAGGCAAAGTAAGGAAATTGGTGAATTAATACACTCTGATCTGTGTGGACCCATTACCCCAACTGGTTTGAATGGAGAAGTATATTTTCAAGTTTTGATTGATGACTACTCTCATTATACAGTGGTAAAATGTTTGAAAAATAAAAATGAAGCCGAAAGAAATATCGCAAACTTTATTAAATACATAAAAACACAATTTGGTTTTAAAACCAAGAATATTAGAGTAGACAATGGTGGCGAATTTACTTCGAAACAATTCAAAAGTTTTTGCGAAAGTAAAGGTATCAATTTACAATATACAACTCCGTATACGCCACAACAGAATGGTACGTCCGAGAGAATGAATCGAACTTTATTGGAAAGATGTAGAATTAAATTATCACAATCGAATCTTCCAAAAGAACTTTGGGTTGAGGCAGTTCAATGTTGAGCTTATGAACTTAATAGAAGTCCGACTAAAGTGCTATATGGCAAGACACCATCTATGATTTGGCATGGCAATAATAATATTAAAAAGCTTAGAGTCTTTGGTTCGAAAGCTTGGTGTGTGTCAATCCCAAAGCCAAATAAGTTAGAGCCTAGAGCAAAACCATTCATAATGGTAGGGTATTGTGGCTCAGGATATAAATTGTGGGATCCAGTTAATAATAGAATTATAGTATCCACTGATGTTACCTTTGATGAGAATAATTGTAAATATAGAAATGAAGTAATTCATAATAATGACAATGAAGATAATAAATATATACTTAATGAAAATGAAATAAATATTGAAGAAGTTGAACCTGAAACTCCGGAGAGTGAGAGAATTACTAGGTCAGGACGAGCAGTTAAAACGCCTACATATTTAAATGACTACGAAGTATATACAGCTTACTGTTTATTAACTGCAGATAATAATGAAAATCCGAAAACATATAAGGAAGCAATTAAAAGTAATGAATGGAAAGTAGCAATAGATAAAGAAATTAGAAGTTTAGAAAATTTAGAAACATGGAAAGAAGCAGATCTACCAGAAGGAAAGAAAGCGATAGAAACAAGATGGGTTTTTACAACAAAAGAGTACGGTTTGAAAAAAGCACGTTTAGTGGCTAGAGGTTTCCAGGTACAGGAGGAGACATACTTTCAAAATAATTACTCACCTGTAGCAAGATTAGCAACGATTAGAATGTTTTTAGCAATAGCTGTACAAAAAGGATATAAAATACATCAGCTAGATATACCGACAGCATTTTTGAATGGAATATTAGAGAATGAAGTGTATATAAAGAAACCTGAAGGAGTAGAACTAGGAAAGAAGAAAGTCTTAAGATTGAAAAGAAGTCTTTATGGTTTGAAAGAAAGTCCAAAATGTTGGAACGAAAGATTTAATGAGTATTTGTTACAGATTGGTTTGATTAGATCTGAACATGACTATTGTCTTTATAATGGAGAAGATGTACATTTAGTTGTTTTTGTTGATGATATTTTACTTATGGGAAGACAAGAAAATGTAAATATTGTAAAGAAGCTACTATATAATGAATTTAAAGCAAAAGATGTAGGTTTTATTAAAAAGTTTTTAGGAATGGATATTATTTATAATGTTAATAATATAGAAATAAAACAAACATGTCAAATAGAGAAAATATTAAATAAATTCAATATGAATGAATGCAATGGAGCTAAAACACCTATGGAGAAAGGATTACAAATTGAGATTAATGATAAAATTGTAAATGCTCCTTACCGAGAATTAATCGGAAGCTTAATGTACATAGCAACAGTTTCAAGAGCAGATATAAGCTTTGCTGTGTCATATTTATCACAATTTTTAGAGAAACCAAGTGAAGAATGTTGGAAACATGCAAAAAGGGTACTGAGATATTTAAAGGAGACGAAAGATATTGGTTTATGTTACAGGAAAGATGATAAAGAGTAAGTAATCTAGAAGTTTATTCTGACGCAGATTGGGCAGGTGATAGGACCGATCGGAAAAGCGTAAGTGGTTGTGTAGTTTTGTTTAATAAGAATATAATAGCATGGTGTTCGCGGAAGCAAAATTGTGTAGCACTTTCTACCGCAGAAGCGGAATACATTGCCGCAGCAATGGCAGCTTGTGAAGCAATTAATATGAAAGGTATAGCTTTTGATTTTGGAATAAATTTAACACCTAAATTATTAATTGATATGATAACAGGGGTGCAATTTGTATTTCTAAAAGCAATGAAAATAGTCGTAGAACTGAACATATAGATATTAAGATACCATTATATAAAAGAATTAATTAAAAATAAAGAAATTTGTGTAGAATATGTTAGCGGAAACGATAATTTAGCAGATATTTTTACAAAATCTTTATGTGTTGAGAAGTTTATTAATTTTAGAAATAACATGATAGGATTTAATCAATGATTTTGTTTAAAGAGAATAATGAATTTTAGTTGAATGTATCGATGAAGGAGGAGTGTTGTATGTTTTTTATTTATGTGAAACGATTTCTAATGTAACACATTAAAAATCGAGAAGGAGTGTTGGATAAATAAATAGTTTTGTGTTAAAAGTATTACAACCTACTTAGTTCGCCTAGAAGTCTATGACTGATAGATAAGTAGTCTTGTCGTATTTTCATGTCTGTCATGTGTATGTTGCTAAAGAAAATGTACAAAGCTTTTACCTAATTAATTAATAAATTGTTTACTTATAATACGTGTTCCGTATTTATCCAACAGAAATAAATGTCTCTTATCTGAGACAATGACGTATAATAATGAAAGAGTAACAAAATACAACCATAAAAAGCATAGAAAATAGAACTATGAAAAAATACATAAGTAGTATAAAAAAAGGTCGACTTAGCGTAGTCAACAATCCACTAATATTAATAAATAAATGTAGAAATCCGTTATTACCTAACTATGTAGCATTTTTTGTATAAACCATTTAAAACACAACAAACGCATGTCAAACGTTGATGAGCAAACATACAAATACGTCCATTCAGGTGTTTTAAAATTCCTAATCATTGTTTAATTATAAACAATTTTTAAATATATTTTTTTCTCAAAATACCCCCTAAGCAATCGTACAGGATAGGATATACTTTTGTTTTGAGTTTCCTAAAAAAACGATAATGTGGTTAACATACACAAAACCATTACGGAGAATTTAAGAAATAAGACATTTCTTTAAATACCTACTTTATATAGCAATAATATTAGAATATAATTTTGTAAATTTTGTACAAAAAAATGCTGTAAACTATTTTTATCAAACAATGAATTGGGCGAGATATTTCTCATGGAATTGGTATTTAGCTTGTGGCCCGAGGGCTCACTTTACTAGAGCTTTTATTATGTACTAGTAGAATATATAAACCCTATACTCCCGGGGTAGCACTGAGGCTACTTCTGCTAAAATTAAAACCTTACCTAAGAGACTTAGTTTGAAGTTGAAATTAGTAGCATTAAAGTAAATTTTGAGAACTGAGGGCCCATCATCTGATTGGTTTTTCTTTATTTGCAACAACTAGGCAAAGCTCTTATTTTCGTATGTAGCCCTACAATTTACCTTCTAAATATTACCACTCATCAAAATTAACTTATTTGGTCAGATTCAGTAATTTGGTATTTGACACAGTTCATCTGAGGGACACAGTCGGCGAGTTGTAGTGTACAACTTACAACAGCTTCAAATTTATCATTCTGGCTACAATTGTATTAGAGGTTCTGTTAAGTCTTTATGTATACTAAACCTTCATTTTCCACAGAGGCTTCTCGAAGGTCACGCACATGAAGTATGATACCTATGACTCAATTTTGGTGGTCGGTTTGGTCGAATGGTCGGATCGCTGGCTATTGGTCGGTATGGAATCCTCAAATTTGTGTGATAAACCCAGATATTTGTTCTCGAGTCATGGTTGCATATATGTTTATGACGAATATTAAAATTCGTCCATCATCTAGTATCCATAACATATTTGCTGCTCTACTTTGGGCTAGATAATAGGTGCGAGTGTCAGAAAAACGTATTCCTTATTATTATTTAGCCGTGTGGTGACGGCAGAGTAGAATACAATTGTCACCATCCCAAATCTCTCCCGTGGGTGTCGTACAAGGCGACTAAGGATAAATCAGTGATGAGGAATGGGCAGCAGCGTTCCTCTTATACTACCGTCCTGACAATGTACTGCGACTTTTGTGCCCGATAAATGGCAATAGGCTCGCCACCTATTACATGGGACTTGACATAATTGGCGAAACGCGGGTGAGAATTCACCTCTGCCTACCCCTTCGGGGATATGGGCGTGATTTATGTATGTGTTATTATTATCTTAAAACTTGCATACATTTAGAGTTGTATAAAAAACATGTCTACCGCTTAAACCTACCATACACGGAGAGGCCGGTCAGATCAGGCCAAACTAACTTAGTTCGGCCTGAACGGATTCGTACATATGGGCCTCATACACGGGCAGTTTTGCCTTCATTTCTTGGTGACCGGGTTTAAATCCGTATCGTGTGTGTGTGTGTGTGTGTGTAATTTGTCGTACACGATCCGTTCAGTTCTTCCGGTGAGCCTTATGTGAACGAATTGCTTCAGTCCATCCGGCCGACTGACGCGAGCTTTCCTTCAGGCCAGATTTCACGCACACGATACGGATTTGCATCCAGTTAGGCAGACCTGAAAGCAAAACTGTCCGTATATGAGGCACTTAAGGCTACACACCAAATTGGCCGGCCGTGCTTGTTTTGTCTTTTTTAAAGCACGATCAAAGAAATACAAGCCCGACAGCCAAACCCGCGGGTAAAGCTAATCCAGCTGTTTGAGATGTAGATAACCTTAGTGAAATTATGATTTTTATCGAAATGCAGATTGCAATGACGAAGAAAGTCTGAGGAAAAGAAAGGTTTGGAGTCGGTGGGGCAAATGGGGCCATTGTTCGGTGACTTGCGGGGACGGCAAGATCTCACGAAGGCGATTGTGCATGAGCGGCCGCTGTGCACCTGGCGAAAAAGAGGTGCAGTTTCGCCCTTGTACGCGCGCGCCGTGCTTGCGGGAGGACACGTCCACTGAAGATTTACTAGATTGGCAATAACATTTGTTTCGTATCAACATATATTTTATCGCTATCCCGTGTGGGTACAATTCGACCTATTTGCATTTGGACAAGTGGACGCCAGTAGAATGAAGTTCTACGCAGGCACACTCAGATAAATTTAGTTGTAGCAAATTTGACCTACATGTCGAATTCGTAAGGGTAGGTTTGAAAATAAAAACATGCAGCTTTAATTCTTATATTTATTATTTCAAAACCATCATTCACATCACGATAAACAAAAATGTCTTACTGCCGCACTCAGAGTCGTTCATTAAATTAGTGATAATGGGTATTTTACAAATTATCATTAAAACATCTAAGTGACCGTTCCTCTCAGAGTCGAAAATAATTGATTGATTAGTTATGTGACAATTTTAAGTCAGGTTAGTGCAGTGCATCTTTATATCCGGTGTTATCGGTAAGCGCGGAATTGCCACATGCAAAAAGCCATTGAATTGTTTCAATGGCTATTAATAGTTACACTAGTTTTTATAACACAAAAGTATTGTTTTCCATTAGAATTAGTTACTAATAGCTATTTACTATAATTTTAACGTAAAAATCCACAATAACAATTAAATTTAATCAAACTTGAACTGTAAATGCCAGGACTTTTTAGATTTGGCCACACCGGACCAAAAGTCATTATAATAAAATCAAAAAGTCAATGTCAACAAACAAGAAATGCCCCAAATAATTCCATGGAAATACCAAACAAATACATATCAAAATCAAATCTATTTATTTTGTGATCAAATAGAAAAAGCCACTGCAAGTGGAGTCAGCCTGGGAAATCATTAACATACAAAAGTCTGAGCAGCACACTCGATATTGGCGAAATAATATAGGAAACGCCATGGAAAAAAGAAGAAAAAGCGACACAAACCCTATCTTTATTAAAATAATTGATTAGTACTGTGATTGTCTTGGTAAGTATTGATGATTTCTTTGTTACATGCATGGGGCTCGATCGTTCCGGGAGTGGAATGACTGAGGAATTTAATTGTAATGCATATATATATATATATAATGCATATGTGCACAGTATTCGTATTTTCTTATATTTTTTGTGCTTGGATAAAATTATCCTGTATTCCAAGGTGCATTATTAAAAAGTAACTAATATTTCTTTGCAATTTGCAGCATGATACAATAACATTAAAAAGAGCATGGGACAATCTTAAGGCCATGACCTGTAAACCTACAGAGCAAGGGAGTTTATTAAAAACGGGAAGTAGTCCATAAAATCCACCACTGTCCCCACAGCAAGGAGCTATCATAAGCAGTAGAGGAGGTAACATTTCTTTTCCACTAATTAACTGTTATGAAAGTGTCACAATTTATATAAATTATCTGTAACCTATCCTTATTAACTTTAATATTATTATTCAGGCTGCACCTTCAATTATATGTGAAGTGCAGAATCCATTTGATAATGATGGTATTGTGCTGTATATAGACAATAATCAAAATAAAACAGTATAAAATATTTTGGACAATGAGTTTGACCTAGACTTTGCTATGGGTACCTATTATATTTCATTAGATTTAAAATAAAATGAGCACTTGTTTAAAAACCTGTTGATATGAATCAAGTTGTTTTTATGTTACTTTAAGGAAAATTTTAAAACTTGTGCAACTGGCTATTAGTGTATACAGTTCAATCATAACATGCAATTAGAAAAATGATTTAAATTAATTATATTATACTTATCTTTTTTCAGATCATATAGATATAATTATTAGATGAGGGACATATTATCAAATCTAAAGACTGACGATTACACACCAAGACAAAAATATTTTTTTACCCGGAGAATCAAGTTAAAAAGAAATGTGCTTCTGAAATAGGGGAAGAGTGGAGTAAAACTCTTTTGGAAATTTTCAAATTACAGTTCAAGGAAACAAAAAATAAATTGGAACTCAAAATAAAATATTTCTTTTATATCTACTAGTTTTATTCAAAAAAACAAAATAATCCCCAAGCAATGAAACAGAATTAGCTGAAAAATAAAGGGATTTGGCTCATAAAAGATTTTCATTATAATAATTTTAATTTTACAATTATTAGTAATATTAATTGTGACATTGCTTGATTAAATTTTGCTTTATTCTGTTTGTGTCCTCATCTGTAGCAGGGAATTTTACTAAGTCTTTCATTGTTCTTGCTTGGATAGACACTTTGGTGACAATTTGTGATACTGACTGTTGACCTAATAATATTTATCCATATTCCATCAAATTACCACCTAGTTTCTGAAATAAATATAAAGACAGGAATGACAGATATTGAAAGTACATGCATACATACATAAATCATGCGTATATCCCAAAAGGGTAGGCAAAGGTGAATTAAACACCCACTATTCGGCAAATAAGTTAGGTCCCGTGTAATACTTGGCGAGCCTATTGCCATCTATCGGGCACGTAAATCGCAGTATATTGCTAGGTTGTAGAGGCTTGCTGCTGCCCATTATTACTCATCGCTGTTTACCTTCAGTTGTCTTGTACGACACCCACGGGAGAAATGGGTGTGATGACAATTATATTCTACTCTGCCATCACCACACAGCTCATTGAATGTAAAGTAATATTTAACTAACCTGAAAAATTCCAGTTGCCAAATACCGCAATGTTATTAACAGTATTACTTCAGTATTACGGCAAATGGCAAGCCTGTCCTGTTTCGGTGCTTTTTAAATCAGGTTCCAAACTTGGGGGTAAAGTATTTTTTACTGCCCGGGGTGTAGATCTGTACCTTGCATGAATGAATTTCATGCACATAGTGAAAGTATCAGGATAGTCGCGTAAATAGAATCTAGGTTGTGCTTGTCTGAACTTTCTTACGTAATCTGTAAGCTCCACAAAATCCACAACGTAATTTATTATAAATTATTATTGAAAATATCACTATGAATGCACTGAAATATAAATTACAACAAAAGATAACCCTACTTTTCAAATGTCAAATAAACGTCACATAAGACCTAAGTAAGAGTCATCGGTGACTCAAAATTTAAGTTTCATTAGCGTCACTATTGACCCATTATCTGACTCTGAGAGGGAATTTTATTTAATGTTTACTTAAATGTCATTTAATGATCATTAAATCGACTCTGAGTGCGGCAGTTAGAGGTCTATTTAGGTTTTTAGCGCTACTGTCACAGCGATAGGTGTGTGCAGTCGACATACGCACACATGTACAGTGAAAAATTTTAAAACCAGTCCTACTACTGAGATACTTCAGCAAAAAAATTGTTCTGATACTAATTTAAAAATTAAATGATGAACCCATAGTTTCCTTTTCTTCTTCTTTTCATTTTTCTGGGACTTACTTTTTAAAGAAGCGCGATTTCTTCTACGTCCATTATAAATCATAAATAAAATGAAATATTTTATGATCTTAGTTTCATTTAATAAGCTAGGTTATTTAGGAAAAAATAATGCGTATGAGTAGCACTTTAAAACGCTATTATAAAATACAAGTAATTTTTCTATCACATTTGGCGGGTTCGATTCCCGGTTGATGTAGGCGATTTTTAAAAATCTGTGAATGCAGTTCTACTTATTATTAAAAATAAAACGATGTCTTCTTTTAGTAAAATATCTTACGTTCAATATTTAATATACTTTTCATCCCACCATCTCGGAAAAGGCGTTTTTGCTCTTCGATATCTGAGTGCAAAAGCCGTTTTTATCCTCTAGAGGATAAAGTAAATTTGAATTTAGAACATCGTGTGCAATGAGTTTGTGAATTCAAAACATCATTATACCTTTTTATTTCGACCTCCATGGTGCCGAAATTATCATGCAACCTATTTTAATTTGTTAAAAACTCAGACTCGGATCCTTCTTGGTGTACTCCAAAGAGTATATAATACACTACGTTTAAGAGTCGGGACTTCAAACAAGCTTTTTGACAATTTTGACTCGCAGTTTAGGCTAAGATCTCGTACCAACCAAGAGAGACAGATAAAAAAGTAATGCCAACATACTACAAAAGCAAACTAAGGATGTGGTGTACGCTACAGAATGTGTCGATATCGATAAAAACGAATGGGTACCCCCCCCTGCCTTGCAGACAGGTTTTTTAATCCTACAAAAGCAAAATAAAAAGCTCTCATCGTTTGAAAATATTGAGTATTACTCAATTACGTATAATTATTTAATACAACTTATTTAACAACAAAAAATAAAAGTTATGTTTACAATGTGGAAATTAAATTGTTGGTAATTTTCTGATCTCTTATTCTAGGCGGAGTCTTCAGATGTTAGCTGATCGATCAACACACGTTTTTGCAATGTTGTGTAAGCAAGTAAGCAGGACATTTAGATCTGAAATAATAAATAGATTAAATTAGTATATATATCGTTTGAGTTTACGCTGGTCATCATCAATTCAATTTATTGTTCACCACTTACCATAGCGGACTATGTGTAACGCGCCCGAAGGTCTGGTTCTGCCCAATCAATGAAATCTGGTTCTGAAATAAACCACTCATTAGCTTCAGGAATTGAGCTATCAAACCATATCGGAAAGATAGGTTATGTAACTTACCAATAGAGGCGCTTATGCGGTTGCAGGCAACGATCACACCCGACGGGCATCGTGTAGCAAGGCGGCAGTCACGCTGTCTTCTTCTAGTGCCTCTTCAATTCGGAAGATAAGCCGTCAGCTTTTTATATTCATCTCTGTCAGTCGCAAACCGAAACAGCTTTTCAACGGGGTTAATGCCGATCCACACTCATATGCTTTGCAGCCATGACTCTCATCGCCTTTCAACAAGTCACGCTGTGATCTGAAAAATAAGTGGAGTTGAACACAGAAGAATGATGATAATGAGAGATGAACACATGCGAATAATTCTGCGCAATGTTCTGCATTATATTAAAACTCATACAACAAACTTTGTTGTTAATGATGTTAGCTATCTAGTCATGGGAGGTTTTTGTTGTTTTATAAATAACCCTATATATGATATACTATATTATAATATATTGCAATAGACAATATTTATATGTATTAAACTAATGAAACATCTCAAGTACATTTGATACTCAAATTTACGAAAATAGATTTTTTATCGATAATTTTGTAAGTAGTAAGGACATCGCTACGGCGCATATGATTTTTGATATAAGTGACCAGAACTTATTTCTAATTACTTAGCGTTTATATAATAACATGGAAAACTACTTACCGCTTCTCATCTAGTGGGAATTGGCCATGAAAACCCTCTTTGGGTTTAATTTCCTACCAGATTTTAGTCAACATATTTCACACCTTTTGTAAAACATTTCGCTGTTATGCACATAAATAAATGACACAAACTAGTAGATATACACTAATGATAAGTCACTGAAGACAATAAATAGGCACAAGATGGAAAACTAAACTAAAACAACGCTATAATTAATATTTTCAAAACGGCATAGTGACATAATGACATTAGTGACACACTCCGGCAGCGCGAGACAAGGAAGGTTAGATCGGAAGTAAGAGACAAAACAAGTCGCCATTAAAAATTGCCTAAACTCCATACATTTTTTCTGCAGTATGGGAGTTTCGCCAGGCTGGTGTACTCTTTTTTGTAATTTGCTTTGCGCGCGCCATTTTTTTTTCACGTCATATATTTGTTAAAACCTTGGAGTTCCGTGACGGTCAATCAGCTTGGCGTCAATCTTGCTTTAAACATTTTGATCGTCTACAATGCTTGCTTGATGCTTGAGTCAAGCATTTAAAAGCTTTTTAGGTTTGTTTGATTTGTTTACGCTAGCAACGGAACAAAAACATACAGAAAATCAACGTGCTTGACTCAAGCTGATTGACCGTCTCGGAACTCCATTATGGACGGTAATTTTTATTAGGTACTTACATGTGTGTCTGGATAAATTTTACGGGTGTGGCTGGGTGGATGGGTGGGTGTTGGAGGTGTGTCTGGGTGAATGGGTGTTTCTGGGCGAATGGGTGTTTTGTGGGTGTTTCTGGGTGACTGAGTGTTTTGTGGGTGTTTCTGGGTGAATGGGTGTTTTGTGGGTGTTTCTGGGTGAATGGGTGATTTGTGTGTTTCTGGGTGAATGGGTGTTTTTTGGGTGTTTCTGGGTAAATGGGTGTTTTGTGGGTGTTTCTGGGTGAATGGGTGTTTTGTGGGTGTTTCTGGGTGAATGGGTGTGTCTGAGTGGATGAGTGTGTATTGCTGGTGTGAATGTTGTGGGTGTTTCTGGGTGGGTGTTGAGAGTGTGTTTGGGTTAATGGGAGGGTGTTGTGGAAGTTTCTGGGTGAAAATAGAAACTGTTGTGATTGTATTTTTTTTTGTATTTTGCAATTTCCTCGTTGGGGGGGATGAAAAGTTACGTGTTGCACTCGAGTGCAAAGATTTTTCACCTTGTGCTCTTTTGATTCCCTCGCTATCGCTCAGGATTCTAATTTTTGAATCACGAGCGTAGCGAGTGTAGACGTAGAATTTTAGAATCCTTCGCTAGCTCGGTCATCAAAATTGAGCACGCGGTTAAAAAACAACTTTGCACTCACGCACAACAAATAACTATTCTCTCCGTGTGGCATGGCCGTGGGACGCCCTGTATGTCCAAAATAAGAGATGGGTTACCAATAAAATATTAGAGCATTACATGAATATTAACGTTGTTTTTATAATAATAGTTTTATTACATAAATAATAGCTTTGTCCTCAGAATAGTAGATCTGTCACCAAATAAAATAGATTTGTGCTCAGAATAGTATATCTGTCACCAAATAAATCGATTATCGATCCCTGACTGCCACTCCATTTTATTTGTTATTTTGTCACCAACATAGTAGTTACATTTTATTTCGTTCAGTTAATAAAATAATTGTATTCGTTACCTATTTAATAAATCAATATCCAATTTTAATGAAAATATGCTCAAGAGGCGGAGCCAAATTGGTCATTGGTTGTGTTTGTCTAGCGCCCGAATACAGAAACGCTTCTTAAAGTTTGAGTCCTGCTTAACATTTAAGTATTTTCAAAATTGACGTTTTGCAATACCTACAAATCCTGACAGGTGTTGTCCACTTAACCCCCGAATACAGAAACGCTACTCAATTTTTGAGTCCTACTTAACATTTAAGTATTGTCAAAATTGATGTTTTTCCATACAAATTCTGACAGGTATTGTCCACTTAACTTTATAAGCAATGCTCAAAATTTTAGTAGCGTTTCTGTATTGACGGGTAAGTAGCTCTCTTTGGGTTGGAACGATGATGACAAACCTAAATTATTGTAAACTTTATGTCTGGTGACATAATTTTCATTTATTGGCGATCTAATATACTTTTTCTTCTCCTTCCTTCCTGTTTCCAGTCTAACTAGGGTCAGCGCCGTATGTTTCCTTTTCCATTCTATTCGGTCAGACGTCATCAAACCATCCACTCTCTTCTGATCCATATCATCCATCCACCGGAAAGATGCTAGTGATGAATGAATGTATAGAAAAAATATGGAAAGGACCATGTCGAAAGAACGATGAACGGAGAGTGATTGGAATGACAACATTCCAATCCATACTGCTCAAGGTTTTGGCTTAGGTTTTACAGCCGGCCGCCTGCCTGACACTAACCCTCTTTGGGTGTCAAAACGTTAATCATACACATATTCAAATGGACATCACAGTGACTACAGTTAATATGGAATATACAAAACAAGGCAAGACGTATATATTCTGTAGCCACTATCTTTGACCTGACAAATACGTGGCAAAAATTGGAACTACCTTACGGATCGATTTTTGGTTTTTGATCGATTTTTGGCTTTGCGATACTAAACCCCCGAATACAGAAACGCTACTCAAATTTTGAGCACTGCTTGTAAAGTTAAGTCGACAATATACGTGTATGGAAGAACGTCAATTTGGACAATACATACATAATCACAAAGGCTTCAAGCAGACGCAAAAGTGTAGGTAGGTATGTACTTAATACTAAACTAAATATATATCGCAACGTATATCGTTAAAACGAAATTATAATTGGTAATTAATTAATACAAAATGACAAAATTACACTTATTTATTCACAACAAACTTTTTTTAATTATTGTCTAATTAATTGAAATGCAATAATGTTCAACCCTAGGTAGTCTCGTGGGGAGTGCACTGGAAGTTTGTTTGATGACGTCACGGCCGCACTCCCCACGAGACTATAGCGCGAAATTTGAAATTGTAGTCTGCTAACACATGAAATTATGAAGTAAATAAATATCAAATCTTAAAAATTATACTTAAAAATGAAATGTGACGCCATCTTTTTGAATACTAGATGTTTTCGATTTTTTTTTAACAGTAAAAAACAGCACAGGCAGGCAATTTAGTGGGAGCTCTGCACGGTAAGACGTTCTGATTATGGTGGTTTTAAATTGGCGGCTCAACTAGTTTTATATAACGCACAGGCATCCGATGCTTGTGCGTTTGGCAGAGGGGAATGTTAGGCAAAGGCTACTCCAGTTCTATTTACCCGAGTTTAAGGTCCATTTTTTGTCATGTTAAACTATTAAGAGTTGAAAATATGACATTTCCAGCTGTAAATTTACCATCCGAGTTATAAAAAATAGACTAGTCTTTATTGACTGCAATCCGAGTACAACTCGAATTACGAGCTACCTTATTCGAGTGTACTCGGTAAACTCGATTCGAGCCAACTCGGACCGTGAAAACCTGGCTTAAAAATAGAAAGTAAACAACAAAAATGGCTGAAGTGTGTTTGTTGTTATTAATCACGGTTTCGTGTTGATTTATTATAATATTACTAGTTCTAATAACTTATGAACGTTTACGACGTTAAGTTTGAGCCTAGGTCTGTTTATTTGGCCAGAACTTGAGCGGTTGTGCAAGGAGTTCAGGACACTTTTTAATAGAGCAAAAAACACCAGGAACGATGACGATTGGGATAAATATAAATTAGCACAAAAACACTACAAGAAACGTATCAGATTCCGAAGTACGGAGGCCTGGCGCAATTTCTGTAGTAGTATAAACTCAATAAACCAAGCCGCAAGAATAAAGAAAATCTTTGCAAAGGATGAACCCAACATTTTGGGCTCCCTTAAGAAGGAAGACAGTACTTATACAAACACGGAAAACGAAACTAGCGCAGTACTGCTGGAAACACATTTTCCAAATTGTGAAATCACATCAGATCCGGAATGGACTGATGAGAACAGCAGTACACCAACAACTCAAGACTGGGATGTCGCAAACAAGATAGTAACTGCGGATGGAATAGAATGGGAAATCCGCAGGGCTGGACGAGATATTCCCAGCATTGCTACAATGGCAGTCTAAACAGATAACAAAATTTTTATTACCAATCTACAGGACCTGCATAGCCACATTTGGCGGGTTCGATTCCCGGTTGAGGTAGGCGATTTTTAAAAAATCTGTGAATGCAGTTCTACTTATTATTAAAAATAAAATGATGTCTTCATTTAGTAAAATATCCTACGTTCAATATTTAATATACTTTCCCTCCGTGTGGCATGGCCGTGGGTCGCCCTGTATACCTAAAGGTTGGAGAGAAGCGAAAGTAGTCTTTCTACCAAAACCAGGTAAGGAGGACTACACTCACGCCAAATCCTACAGGCCCATCTGTCTTACCTCGTTCCTTCTGAAAACGCTGGAAAGATTGGTAGATCGCGACCTAAGGGATGGAGTACTCAAAGGCAAACACCCTCAACAATATGCCTATAGGAAAGGCAGATCAACAGAGTCGGCAATACACATAAAATAGAATCGGCTATCACAGACAAAGCTTCAACATTAGCTGCCTTTATAGATATAGAAGGAACTTTTGACAAAACTATGCACAACAGCATAAACCACGCCCTTCAAAGACTTAAAGTAGGACCAGCCGTAAGGATCTGGATCACTGAACTGGTTAGTAAAAGGCGGTCCAGGTAGTGGTGAATACTACCACAAGGGGAAAGATAGTTAAAGGGTGCCCCCAGGGAGGGGTCCTATCACCACTTCTGTGGAATATAGTAGTGGACAGCCTTATAAGGACCCAAAATGAAATAGGATACACTACTGTTGGTTATGCAGGTGACCTAGCAATACTGATAAATGGGAATGCAGAGAACATACTATGGAGAGTAATGCGTTCCGCCTTTCAGATTGTTAAACAATGGTGTGACAAGCAGCAACTGTCAGTAAATCCGAAGAAAACAGAACTTATCCTTTTCACCAACAAAAGCAAGTTACCAAAACTCTATCTACCAAAATTATTTAAAACCAAACTCTCCCTATCAACACAAGTGAAATATCTGGGCATCATTCTTGATAATAAATTGAATTGGGCGAGTCATATCGAGGCAAAAACAAAGAGAGGGCCTGTATAGCGTTTTGTCAGTGTAGAAGACTAGTTGGTAAAAAATGGGGTTTAACCCCGAAAATATCTCATAAGTTATCAGACCTTCTATGACTTATGGATCGGTTGTATGGTGGCCCAGAACGCAACTTACCACGGTAAAAGCAAAACTCCAGAGTCTACAACGCTTAGCAAGTGTAGCTACTACTGGCTGGATGCATGAGAACCACCCCATCAGCCACACTAGAGTACCTCTTAAGCCTGACACCTCTAGATCTTGTAATACAGGAGGAGGCAAAGGCAGCAGCCTTAAGGCTCAGAGCAAACGGGCTATGGAAACAAAACATAGAAACAACACACACAAAAATTCTGCAATGGACCCTGAAGGAAATACCACTCCTAGAGGACCCATAGACAGAACACCGCGTAAACATGTCTTCGATCGAAGGTACAATATCCAACTCATCGCAGAACCAGGAAATGTCTCTGGCATCAATGAAGTGATATACACAAACGGCTCTTAAACCACATATGGAGCTGGTGTCTTCTCGAAATCTTCCAAGCAGAATACATTGGCATCACCAAAGCGGCACAGGCGGTTGCAGCCAGAGATGTCAGAGACCTAAACATCAAAATAATCTCAGACAGTGCTTCCGTTCTACAAGCCCTACAAAGAAACACCATAACGTCTATCCTGATACTGGAGTGTCATAATGCACTCCAATCCATTACGAGTACGAACGGAGTAAATCTTAAAGGACACAGCAACTCATTGGGAAATGACGCAGCAGACGAACTGGCCAAAAAGGGATCGAAGGGGATAGTATATGGACCGGAACCATTGCTGCCCATACCTCAGGCCCAAATAAATCATGGCTGCGCAACAAAACTGAGGAAACCCACATTAGAGAATAGACAAACAGTGACGGGTATAAGCAAACGAAGAATGCAGTTCCGGTGGCATCAAAAAGATTTGCTCGCAACCTCATAAATTGAAACAGGGACAAGCTCCGAAAGGTGATAGGCATAATAACTGACCATTGCTCTCTAAACACGCACCTATTTACCATTGGGGTGACAGACAAGCCCTCTATGCAGAGGATGCATGGAGGTAAAAGACACGCCACAGCACGTGCTTATAGAATGCAGGAGCGTGGCAGATCAACGGGCAAAGCTTCTCCAATCCCCAGTATCGGTCCCAGAAGTCTGCAGCAGTCTGAAAAGGCTGCTAAGTTTTTGGGATAATCTGGGATGGTTGGAGTAGTACAATATAAGGAGACACATACAATGGCCCAATTAGTAGGCTAAGTGCGAAAAAAGCCCAGCTAAACTAAACTATATAGATCGTCACATTGGCACGTAAAATATTGACACGTAAATAGTGTGTTGAATCAATATAGGTATGGTGAATCGTCAGTGTCACTCGGTGACATTTATTCACATACTCATCGACATTTATTATAAATTCTTGTACTTCTAAATTATCTAATTTTCCAATCCGAAGTTATAGTATTTTTTTGTTCTTATAACAATATTATCCCTGTTTTCGGCAGTTACTTCGGCAAATACATTTATCAATAGATCTTGAATTTGTTCGCCGTGAAAAGGAAATTTGTATTATCGATATCGTATATACTAGTCCCATTATTGGTCCCATCACTATAAGAACTGTCAAATAAAGCATAAAGGATTGGACGGAGTATAGCCGTTTTAATAAAATAATAGATACTTGCATGAGGTAAAAGAAAATTGAGGTTATGCTGTAAGGTTTTATTTAGATTGATAATATAGATTCTGTTTACGTTCTGTGAATTATTATTAAAAACTGTTGTTTTTGTTTGTTATAATTTTCTGGAAACTGTTTTGGTGTGCACTTTATTTGCTAGTTATATTATATTGGTTTAAATAAATTAAAACCAGGTGTGCATTTGCGTTAGTGATTCGTTGTTTGTTACATAAGTCACCGTTGTATCGTTCTCGTCGACACGTCGTTATTTTATAAATATCCCTACTAGGTCAGTACAGACGCATGATAAAACAATCAAAAACTTTTAATTATTTGATTTGTTCACAACAGTTGTACAAGCTTATTAAACTTGTAATAATTAATTAATTAATATTTAAATATTACCATTACGTATAAAGATCTGTTGTAAAAAAAATATTATACACGTCTAGGGCAGTCGTTTAGCCATGTCCTTAAAGGTTTTTTAATTATGTTTAAGTAAACTAGTCAAATAATTGACAAGAAAAAAAATAAGAAAAATAAGTCTTCGTTATAGTATGTAGATTTCTTAAAAATAAATTGGGATTTATTAATTTTTTTCTAAAAGAATGTTATTATTGTATGTTATGTTCGTTTTACAAAATTGTGTTATATTAAATGAATATTATGTCAAGTAGTTTATTATTTATTTCCTTTTATTTATTCAACACTTGTTTCTGCAGAGGTACACAAGAATGTAGCTTAGGCTGTCTGGACAAATCTTCGAAATAACTTACATTTAGGGCCTGTTTCACAATCGACAAGTAAGTTCTAAGTAGCTTACTTCGCAGATCATTTGACAGTTGTAATATGAATTATATGTCAATTGAACTGCAAAGTAAGCTACTTCGAAACCTTATTTCAGAATTTGTGACGCTACAGAATCCGAGATAATCGACCGAAAACGTGTCCAGCCAGCATGAAAAACCACTTTTCGTTGGTCTCAAATCAATCTCTCAATCAAAAGCATATCAACGGGCGTCACATAAATTTGTGACGGTCATCGAGCTAAAAGTTCTGTGATACGTGTTATATTATGTAAAATATTTATAATATTTTTTAGGAAATTAAATAAATACCACCATTGAGTTTGAAGTGACAAATATGACCACTTTATTTCTCTATGCTCGTAAATACAAAAAGATCTAATACAACATCTTCCCTCTTAATAAACAAAATAAAACAATTTCTTCCTATACAAAACACTCTTAAATAAATGAAACTTAAAGAATAATTACTTCACAGTGTAACCAAAACGATCAGGTGGACGACTTACGCGACCAGACGAAGTTACAATGTAACCCTCAGAATTCCTGTGCACCAGTGGACTACTTTTGACTTCTACAGACGGAGACTCATTAACAGCGCAAGGTGTTTCTATGTCATCAGGAATATAAAAAGGAACAAACGAAAAGGGTTTTATAAATATTCGGTTACGAACGAAATGCACACCGTTAGTAGATACAATTTTATATGTGCGTCTATCTAATTGAAACAAAACTTCACCTATTCTCCATTGTTTACCAACTTTAAACAATACTCTTTCACCCGCTACTAATGGTCTTAAGTCCTTTTTATTGCAATCAAAATAAATCTTACTTCTACGCTGTCTCTTTTCTAAATTGGATTTTACATTTTTATAAATTCTAGGTTGAAGACTATCTGAGGACAATGGCAGAATACCTCTTAACTTTCTGTTAAAAAATATCTGGGCAGGTGACGGAATGTCATGAGAAATGGGAGTGTTCCTAAATTCCAACATTGCCAAATACATATCTTTTCCTTCATGTAAAGCTTTCCTTAATAAATTTTTAATACTTTGAATTGTTCTTTCCACCATACCATTGGATTGTGGATATTCTGGGCTCGAGAACTTATGCTCAATATTCCTTCTTGGAGATTCAAATTTAATGCTTCTTTTGCAAACATAATCTTACCTAAGTTCATTAATGATGATTTTTGTGGTCCTCCATATGTGAAATTGTAAAAAACAGCTATGAATAAATCATTTTGTCCAGGGGTATCTACTTTTGCTCTCAACACAGGCTTTAAGAATTCTGATGTCTTTTCTTGCAATGAGAAAGGGACATATTTTATCAATTGTTGATAAAAACAAGATGTAAATTGATTGAGGCGGATGTTTGCTTTTATTTTCCCTAAAATGTTTAAATTATATTGTATTGCTTTTATAAGCTGCCTTTTAGGGTTTAGTAATGTATAGAGTTTTGGCTCATTCGTTTTGATGTTGAAGTTCAGTTGAACCATTTCAGCAACATATGGTGCAATACATATTGGTTGACCAGTTTTTTCACCAATCAAGGTTTCATCCTTAATCATGCATTTCTCCGGCTCAGGGTATTCTATTTCAATAGAATCTGAAAATCTTAGTGCCCCCATTGAAACATCCCCTTCTCCTGTCTCTATTTCTTTTTTTACATTTCTAATCGCACTCTCTCCCATCCCTACCACCAACCACCATCGTTGAGAAAAATGTTTAGCCATTGATGTTCTCACTGATTTCATAGTTGGAGCCCCACATTGTTCAAATCCTTTAGTCATAAAAACACCAATTTGACCAAGTGTGAATGCCAGATTCTTTAAGCTTGTCCTATTTATAGTAATGGTCAACAATGCATCTGCATTGTGTATGAAAAACCCTTTTGAAGTTGAACTCTCAAAGAAAACTATTTCTTCCCCATTGTACCTCCTGAATTCTACTCCAGATTTAGTAACGTGTCTGGTTTCAAACAGCTTACTTTGTTTGGGGTAAAATTTTATAGATGGTTTCTCGATCACAGGTGTAATGTTCAGCCCCATACATCCTTTAATAAATCTGGTATATTTATTTTCATCGGTTGACTGCATTATTTTGTAAACTGGATACCCATAAAAAGTAAATGTATGCACCAAATCCTTTAATCTATAAAATGGAATGGAGTTTAATCTGCAGTAATATAACAAATTGATGCACAATTCAGTAACACTTTTGTTTTGCCGTGATATTTGATGAGTCTGCCATCAATGTTGATGCCCGGTATTGCGCCTGCAGTAAAGCATGGGAGATGTATATGAAATCTGGGCTTAGACCTTGTAATATTGGCAAGAATCTAAATCTTTTATCCATCTGGCTGACGATATAATTTAAGATGTTCGGCAAACTTCTTATGTCCACATTGCTGTTTTGCAGTATTGTTTTGACTTGATCTAAATAATAGTCAGGGATGCTGGTGTACTCTATCATGTTGTCCAGATTAAGTGTTTGTAGGATTGCCGGCCTTATGAATTCCTTAGGAATGTCAACTGAGTTTGGATTTACTGACACCAATGTTCTTGACAGGGTGACATTACCAATTTTAAAATTTACATCTTCCCATGGATATTCAAATACCTTGGTTGGGAAGGTAATTTATCAGATAATTGGATATTTTTCAAACAGAAATTTGAAATTTATTTATTGGCTTCGGGAAATGTCTCGTGCGATTCATCGGTGAAAACAGCATTGCTGCTGAGTGCAGTAGGAGACCGTGCTCTAAAATTACAGCGGTTTATTAGAAAAATGAAAAATCCATGTCCAGCCAGCTTGAATTTACGTATAAAACTTCTGGCTGGCACTTCTGAATCTCGATAACGGAACGGGAGTGTTTTCGAATATGCTTTCTCTACTAACATTTACTGCCGCACTCAGAGACGTCAAATAACGATAATGAGTACTTAATGTCAAAAAATGACAATTCAAAACTAGTCGCTATTATTGCCAGGTCTATGGTCTATGCAACAAATAACTATTACTGCAGTATATAATGTACAAAATTAAATTATCAATATCTTTGAAAATTAAATTATCAATATCTTTGAAACGACGTAAACTTTCTCCTTCACACATTCAGATTATCATTATCGTCCCCGTCACGAAAACTTGAACATATTTCGAAGGCCGTAGACCATCAGGGAGCGGAGAAACACGTGTCCATCCAGCTTGAACTTCAAGCTGGCTGGACATTAGTTTTTATTGATTTCTCGTAAACGTTATTACCGTCACAATTTGCGTGTTAGTAGAGAAAGCATATTCGAAAACGCTCCCAAATTCTGAAATAGTGTGTTTAGCCGTCACATAAAATTCCCTATGGACTTACTTAAATGTAAGCTATTTAGAAGATTTGTCCAGACAGCCTGAGCTACAAAGCTATTTTGAAGATTTGTCCAGACAGCCTGAACTACATACAGAAGAGGTACCAAATATTCAAGAAGAGTTGGTACTCATATAATTATTATTTAGTGGTACACCCGCCATCCTGACGTCAGGATGGCGGGTGTACCTTATTTCTGACAGATTTCCTAGTGAATGGATACACGGAATTTCACTTTAGGTATACAGAACTACCCAGCAGGTACCTTTGTTTTAAATATTTTTCAATCCATATATTTATTATTTGGCGGTACACAGAATTTCACTTAAGGTACACACACAGAGTAGGTACACAGCAGGTACCTTTTTTAAAAGGTAAAAAAATATCAATTTGGAGAAATATACCCGCCATTCTGACGCACATGATAAAAAGCAGGAAGAAGAAGGAAAGAAGAAGAAACCCAAATTATGTTTTAGTATCGGCGAAAAGACGAAGGAAACCCGGGATCTTGAATAAAACACATGCTTAATATTTTTAGGTTTTATTACATTACGAAATCTAATTTTGACAAATTTCTGTTTACTATGTTTAAAATAGCGTTCTTATACTATATTGAAATTTCGTATTTTTTATTCAGTTCCCAAAAACATGCACAAAGATAATTATTATATTCATTTAGTAATATTGAGGTAGTTATTAGTTTCAGAACTTATACCAATTAAAAATGGTTCTAAAAATAACAGTAAATTCAAAGAAAAATTTTGGCGGTTTAAAATGTCATATAGCAAGAAGTGAAACAAAGACATTGTATATGGGACAGTGCACATTGACGACTGTCCAGAGGGCGGGCGGGTGGCGCGCGGCTGCGGGTCGAGCGGCCATCCTTCCCGCTCCTTCGTGCACGGCTACATGTTCCAGTAACGTACATCAATACACTAACATTGCGATGAGTGCTCGATGGTTCCATATTCAATACAAATTATATTTCATTCACATAATTGAAATTGAATCCTATCGTTCACACGTCATATGCACAAACAATGAATACACACATGAGAAAGTAATAATATAACGTAAATAACAGTAGAACCAAACAAGTATATTATTAGCGTTAATGCCATGTAAGTAAAGGGCGCGAGGGCGCGACGGCAGTTGTAGTTCAGTCTCTAATCCGTGCGCCACCCGCGCCGACCCTCAACTTAACACTACTTCACAACGATACAATTAATCAACTAAAACTATTTCTGCATACTAAACACATTTAAATCATAATAATGTACCCTCTCTTGCTTACATTTGGAAGGAATAAACAACGTCTATATGTACACTCTGTCAAAGTGAAAGTAACTGCTACATTAAACTCCATTCAGATAGCCGATGCAAGCGGAATCTGGCAGACTGTGACTGCCATTCTGTGGGCCGCAACCCTCTCCGGAATAAATGTTTGGGACATATTTTTAGTCCGGTGAATACCCCTATACAATGTAATTAATTATGTGTGGAAATGTTACACCAATAAGTATTCTACACAAATTCAACACACAAATTGAAACGTCGATAATGCAATTTTTTACTAGAAAGACTTACTACTGCCCGTGCGCGTATCCGAAACATTGTCAACAAACAGACCATGACGCATTACCCCATTATAAATACCATGTTTTAATTCCAATTCCATTAAAAAAAGCGCACGGATTAAGTAATTATCTAGTCATATTATAAATTACTTGATCATATTGTACAAATAACTGCTAACACCGTGATTACAATTGTACATCTTGTAATTTAAGGTCAATGACCAATAGACAATTATTACAAATACTTACCACATAACATTAATACAATTTCGAAAGATTTTATCTAGTCTCAATGAATTTTGATTCCAAACGAATTCCTCAGCATTAAGGTGTTGATTAAATGGAATGTTATAATAAATGCTATCGCATGTCTAGAATCAAATCGTTTGACTACTGTTATTTTTTACTGTGGCAAGAGACAATTATTTCATTGCAACAATACATCCAGAATACCTAAATAAGTTGCTTGCAATATACATAACTCACCTCCCAAGATTTAACTCACAAATCCCATAAAATGTTCATTATAACCAAACATTTTGCTAGCTTTTTAGTTGGTCAATGCAAATATGCTGCAATTATTAGCGATACAGCTATTGTCTATAGTTGCACGTAATCAATAAGTCATAAATCGGAAGCGCGGTTACACGCGCGATACATTTATCAGTCTTGAGTCAACTGCAATGATTGTATATTAATACCAGTTATGTATGTATATTCAATATTGTCTCTCAACCTGCAATGAAAGTTTTCTGACGACAATCAAAAAACACTAGACGTTTTGAATACCGATCCATCAGATCTGCATACTAAGTACCACAATATAATATTCATAGACATAATTATATTATCCATTAACTGCAATAATTGCCGATACTACTGCGAAGTTAAAGTTTTATAACTTTTCTCGCAATAATTACAGACCATAAGCACAAACCTATACTAATATAGGCGGCATACAAGTCGGTATCATTTAATTATTTTCAGTAACATGTCAATATAGCCTATGTGACCCTGAACTGTCTTTGTGAAACCCACTAACGAAACTAGACAAAATTATATATATATGAAAACGTGCTATTATTAGTTCCGGAAAAATAATAAGGTCCAGCCTTCATAACGGTAATTTTAGTAATCTTCACGTCAACACAGTTTTGTCGAAAAACTATTATACGAATTGATATGACAGACTTGTTTATTGATAATTTTACACAAGATTTCACTGCTATTGGTAATGTCACAAATGCTCTCCGTTAACTAATAATAGGTCATTATGTAACTTGCAATATGAAGAATTAGATTCCCAGTTTGACATATTCCCCATTATACCATATCCTATTTAATTAATATAATAAGTCACGTAATATTTTTTTATGCCTAGATTTCCCATTGTTCATCCAATTATATAGGTAGAGGGAATCTGAAGAAATGGGAATCTGAAAATAGATTATCTTAACATTTGTCATTTTAACATGTAACTGGTACAAAGTATAAGATTTATAGAAGTTTCACAATCGCCCACCTCCAGGATCAAATTATACAAGGCATGCACAATATTTCGTACTGTTTAAAATGTTATATTTTTTTCAGTATTCCCCCAAGTCAAAATTGAGCATTTCTCAATAATTTTAATAGTAGTTACTCAAGTGAATCTTTGCATTCAACAACTAACAGAAAAAAGGTTTTGAGAAATGCCCAATTGGACACCAACCATATAACTTTCCGTAGCGTGTGAGAAAACTGCACCATGTTAGTTGTACAAGATACATTTTAGTCATATATTTGTCACTGATAAATAAACTTTATATACCAACTGTTTCGCTATAAAATTAACTACCAATACAATAAGACAACAGCGAGGTAGGTATTAGATTAGGAACCTTATTTAAATTACCTTAGTAGAATATAAATATAAATTATTAATAACATGCTGATTGACGGTACAACATTTGGTGCAGTTCCTTGGAAACTATAAACAAACCTAGTGATATTTTGATTTATTACAAACATACAGTTTTGTCTTAATATTTGACCATTCAATATTGTTAATACTGTCTTTAAATTAAGTCCAATAGTAAAATATGTGCTACTAATAACATTTAGTAAAAAAAATATAATATATAATAATTATATAAACATGATATTTTGAATCAATTTGCTTACGTGTCAAATATTAGACAATGAATAATATTCGCAATTTTGATATAATTTCATATTATGTTAACTGAGATGATAGATATTAATAATATGTGGAAGCAATATACAAAATGTAAGAAATATAGCTTGCGTTTAGATTAAATTAATTGTATAAATCCAAGTTACGCAAAACAATAATAATATTCGCCTTAATACTTCAGTATCTGTCTTGATTTTACCAAATATAGCAGGCAGATAGGAGATAAAATGAAGATAATGTTAATGCATTTGGGATTATTAACTTTCAAAGTCAGAAATGTTTGATAGAAATTAACAAGGAAATTTAGGTAGAAAACGAGCGAGCAGATATTTCTCATTCATTTTCAACATTCTCAATGCCTTTCTTCGCTTTTACAATTACGTTTAATTAAACCTAACCTAAAATTTGAGAAATTGGGAACAAGAATGTAAAACATTCTTCAAGAATTTTTGCCAAAACTTCCATATATTATTATCACAATTATAAATATAAATATCTAAGGTTCATTAATTTTGATATTATTCACTTAATCTTAATCTCTCATAGTTAAATATCTCACTTGGCACATAACGCAAATCGTACATTTTGAATAATTAAAACATAATTATCACGATAGAACCAAATAATACGCTACGGTCCGTCTTCTCAAATCTTTCATTACAGATTCAATACAAGAAAACATCATAAAGCTAACAAAGACAAAATTACAAAGAAAACGATCAACAAATGTCTCTTACAAATTTAAAACTCATAAGTTTACCTCTTACTCTCCAACAATTACTAGTAGGTATATCAAAATATTTAAATCCACTGGTGTGGATCGCTCATTTCCGTATGTCGAGCGCGGCTCGCCCTCAGCGGCCGCGCGCTCAAGTCTAGTCAAGGGGTCGTCACGACACCGTGCCGATTCAACACCGGATCGGCGTTCATTCTTTGGATTAGTTACTTAACACCCAACGCACACGTTGAATCTATTAAACCAATGTACAACACGTTCTCATCAGCAGCATGCACATGCAGAAATTCCAAGTGTTTCCATTTAATGTTCTTACAATATACTCGCAAAGCATCCGTTTATCTATAGAGCCTCCTCAGTATAACG